>JAOYSI010002540.1:0-15967 GCA_025775065.1 Hiodon alosoides
AGTAGCTGAAACAGATTGACAGTAGCTGAGACAGATTGACAGTAGCTGAAACAGATTGACACTAGCTGAAACAGATTAACAGTAGCTGAGACAGATTGACAGTAGCTGAGACAGGAGGGTCCAATAAGAGCATAAGCTGGTCGAATGGAGTCGGGAAGTAGTAGCTGGGACAGGGTAGTCAGATCAACAACATACTAGTTGCCGTGTCCCAAACACAAGTAATATGTTAAATTTGACGCAGTATGCTGACACGCTAGACCCACATCTATGACTATTTATTTATTTGATGAGATCATCTGAAGAGCACTGAAAATGGAAAACGTTTACAGATCAGTAGCGCCCCCTTGTGTTTTAAAGCACCGACTAATAAAGTAAAATGATGTGAACACTGTATACATACACTCGGTGGCCAGTTTTAGTATTACTATCAGCACTAGTAGCGGTTTAGCACCCCTTTTGCCCCTAGAACGGCCTGAATTCTTCGGAGCATGGATTCTCCGAGGTGTCAGAAAGGTTCCATAGTGATGTCCATGCTGAGAACAGCCTGGTCCATCTCGCCCCAAAGATTTCTCTATTGGGGTGAGGTCTGGGGACTGTGCAGCCCAGTCCAGTGAATTTACCTTGCTGTGATATTCCTGAAACCATTCATATGTGCTTTGTGACATGCTGGAGGTATCTGTGCGAGGAAGGGTAAACTGTGACCATGAAGGGACGCAAAACATTCCCAACACTGTTAATCCAAGACCCTCGACACCAGGCAAGATGGCTCTATGGACTGGTGCTGTTTACAACAAACCCGGACTCGGCATGACAACACAGGAACCGGGGGTTCATCGGACAAGGCGACGTTTTTCCACTCCTCAATTGTCCAGTGTTGTGTGATTGTGTGCCCACTCGAGTCTTGTTCGCTTGTTTGTAGCTGATAGGAGTGGAAGGCAGTGTGGTCGTCTGCTGCAATAGCCCGTCTGTGACAATTCTTCTGCACACCACTCCTGTACCGTGGCCTGCCTTGTACGATTCTCGCCAATCCCTCCATTTGCCTCTCTAATCTACAAGCTGTTTTCGCCACTGATTATATGTTTTTTGTTTGTCAATAATACTACAAGAAAATGTATATTTCAGGGAACCACGGTCATGATAATAAGTTAACGCTCCTCTGCAAATAGGAAATACGAGCCGTCACTAACGGCAAAGAGATTGATCGTCCTGAACTTGTCCCAACTTGTGGGCAGTTTCCACCAGAAGAAGGGAGCTCGGGGAATCCGTGATCTTGCAGTTGCGTTTCGATAGCGGGTGAGCCACTGCACCGCTGAACCACACCTGTAAGGGTCACGTACGCGAGAGGCTTAACGGGACAGATTGAGAGGCTGCGTCCGTCAGGCCCAGAAGCCTCAGGAATTTCACCGGCGGGATTGCTCCCCCAAGCTGGAAAAGACCCAGGCAAGCTACAACCCTTGCCAGCAGTGGTTTGCGAGGCGGTTTGCAAGGCTACCGTTTCCGTGCCTCCTCAGCTAGATCAGCAACAGTCCTGGATGACTCCCTGGCCTCCTCCACCGCCAGGCTGAAGGTGTGCGTCCAGCGTCTAGCGTGTCTGTGAAGCTATTCAATTAAGTGTGCACACTTGGTGGAAATGGTGGTGATGTTTTTTTTTTCCTCTCTCAAATGATACGATCAAATATCCTTCGGCTAAGGAGGCAAAACGCAAAGGCCAAGATGAAACAAGATTAAAAATTATTCCATTTGGTTTTTATTGTCAAACTAAAACTGTCCCAGCTATTTACACTATACAAGCTAGATATGCACCAAGAATACAAATGGTTTACATTTATATACATAATTTTTAATGTTGCCTTCCAAGTGAAACAAATAATCAGTTGTTCTCTCACTCATTACCAGTACCTAAGAAATAAATCACAGGGTGGGGGGGGGGAATTGAGAAAAGATGAAACGATGAAGTTATTTGACATTCTTGGGATGATACCGAAAATAAGTCAACTTAGAAGTGCTGCCACCATTGTGCTGGGAGGTGGTATTTCAAGTCTGTATCGCCTGTCTGGTTTGAAAGCCGTTGAGCAGGAGGTGGCTCCACAGCGGGACAGTAGGGGCGACAGTGTAGGGAAAATGGTTCTTTGTGAAACCGTCGAAAAGCAAGCTCACGGTGGAACGCCTCCTTCGCCTGCAGCAGCACATCAACACAGAACTCAAACACTTAAATTAACTTCTCTTTACATCAGAAAATCAAATCATTTCTCACAATTTTAAAATCGTCAAATTTTATAAGTAGCTCTCCGTTTACAAAGGGTCACAAGCAAAGAACGCATTGTTTTCTCTGCCATTAAGAAGTGTGGTGGAAATGCAGAGAGGACACTAAACATTTTCCATTTTTACATTCCCAAGCCTCCTTTTCCATCTTCAGCATCGCCCTCTAGTGTCCAATAATGGTAAAAAAATAGACCCTTTTCAACTCACCCACAACAAAGTCTTTCCAGAGGACTTAAAAAAAATAATTAAACAAACAGCTCCCATCACCTCCTTTTAATGAATCTCTGAGAGAACTTATTTTTACTGGGACACCGGAATATACATAATAAAAATGTCGCTGCATTGCTCAGAGGAGGAAGCATTTTGTCAGAAATGGGCGCTTGAAGAGTCGGCCTTTTCCTCTCAAGAGCGCCTGCACTCTCCCATGATACGGCCTCCACCAATTTACTGGGGTGAGAAGCAAGACTAAATGTTCCCGTCGCAATGTTCTCGGCCTGGGCACAGCCTTGGCATGTGGTCTCCGTAGATTCAGCAGACGCCGGTGGGATGGAACTGGAGGCAGAGTACAGAGCATATTGGTTTTCCTGCCCTGCCTGGCTGCTACGCATTAAACACTGCAGCCCTGCCCTGCCTTGCTGCTACACATTAAACACTGCAGCCCTGCCCTGCCTGGCTGCTACACATTAAACACTGCAGCCCTGCCCTGCCCTGCACGCCCACCAGCCAGTGTAGCAAATGAGGATCGACTTGAGACGGGGTCTATTCCCCTCCCCATAACTGGCTGGTACAACCTAACCTGCAGACGGGGGCAAGAGGACAACCGGCCGTCAGGCAGACAATACTGATGTCTCCAACAGAGGTCTGTGAATCTGCGCGTACCGCATGCTAACCAACCGTGTATTGGCAATGCAGCAGTAAGGGACCATTGACGCTAAACCTCTCCGAGCACGCTGAGACAGGTGCTAATGTAGTTCAACAGTTCCCGCTCGACTGACTTGACAACCCGGCCTACTTTTTGGTTTGGCTTCAGCTTTGAGGAGACAGGAAATGGCTAGTTGACACAAATGCAAAGGCATGCTTGCATGTTGACAGAAGAAGAAAATAAAAATACGGCATTTTTAGCAGTATAATAAACCTGTACAGACAAAAAATCCCAACAAAACAGTCTATAAATTAGGTTAAATTATTGTACACGGGAAAAGAGAAAGCGATTTCCACAATACTGTCGCGGAAATCAATAAAATACAGTAATCAAATACAAAAAAAAAAAAAAACAATTCCATTAAATAGGACTGAGGCTTAATATCAGTTTATAGGCTCAGAGTGAAAAAACCGCCGAGTGCAGGTGTGCAGGCTCTGATTCCCACCTCTACTTTGTTGCTAAATCTAACAAAGTCATACATTTTTTTCCCCGTTTCCCAGTCGGCGTGAAGTTGCGCATCAGGGTGAAAAAGCCAACACAGTAAAAATGTTTTCTTCCCGTTTGTTTTAACAGAATATTGCTTTGGAGCTTTTATTTTCTAATCAATGAAGTCGGGGGCCAAACGCTTGCAACCGTCACATACGAGGGCCAGTCATTATTCAAAATAGGACCAAATGATTGTACAACAAAGGCCTAGGCGTGATAATTAGTTCAGACCGGCTAGTTTCATTTAAATTTCTTCACCAACTTACGAATTGCAACCATTTGTGATGGTAACCAAGTGTCTTCCGCTTGAAGAACGTCCAGGCTCTACATGGCATCTAATGAAAGCACAACGCAATGAAGGCATGAACGATATCCGAAGCTCAGTCAAAAGAAAGGCTCGCGTTGAGTCGCTAGGCTAGGCAACGCTCAGAGTAACAAAACGTTCCTGCGTCGTTTACCGCTAACATTTCACGGTTCCTCAAAAATTGCTGTGACATGGCAGCAATATTCCCAATTGTGCTGCTGTATTCACATAACGGCCATTATAGTTTGATGTGTTCAGTGGGTTTATAGAACAGGAAACTGTGCCTCAGAGTCATACAATCTAACAGAACTTGATATAACACTCCCATATATCTTAAAACCACACATTTAAACATTACACAGACCTCAGTAGTGTATATAAAATATACCAAATATCATTGCCTAGCCAAGTTCTGCAGCATAAAATCGCTATACGCATCGGCATTCCATTTCAGGCTGTAAATCGGTTATTTATTAAGCAGGTGGCTTTTCCTCAAGTTAAATGACAAGGTCTGACGGCAAGTAGAGTCAACACAAACGTAGCCTCTAACAACTAAGGAGTTCGTCGACTTTATAGTAGTTCATGATAAATATAAAACTATTGCAGGTGGTAGTACCGTAGTTAAGGCTCGTAACTGAAAGGGTTGCAGGTTCAAGTCCCACCCCTGCTGTTGTATCCTTGCAAGGTACTTAACCTGAATTGCTTTAGCAAAATACCCAGCTGTAGAAACTGCAGGCTGTGTAAGTCTCTTTACATAAAAGTACCTGCTAAGCAATTACATTAATTACCTAACTTACTTTAATGGTCAGTTTTTGAAACTATGCAAGTAAACCAAATTAGTTATTTAAATTTGTGAAAGCTCGTTCGACAACTCTTAATGGCAAAGACATCTGCTGGTGCGTCCATCGTACAAAATAGCAGTTCAGAGAAGTGCTAGGTGGCTCACCATTCTGTTCTCACGAATGTCAAAGCCTAAAAATCCTATGGTCTATGGCAGTGGTTCCCAAACTTTTCCACGCCACGGCCTCCCAAATAGCATACGCTACTGGCCGTGGACCCCCTGTCTTTAAAAACAAAGACAATACTACGGCAAATGTAAAAAAAAAAAAAAAAAAAATGTGCTGAGGCCCCCCTGGCGCCCCCTGGCGGCCTCCACTTTGAAAACCAAGGGTCCATGGCATGCCGGTAATCAAGCATCATGTAAGCCGATACGTATGTCACATTTCAATCCACGGCTACGGCTACCATTCGGAACATGTTTGTTGTTTTAAAAGAGGCCTGTTTTTCAGTGCAACTCTTTCTAAAAACAAATTTGAAGAGAAGGTCATTTTGCAACAAAATCAGCTCACATTTCAGTTAAATCATATCGATGAGAATGGAGCATTTTTAATTCGTCCCGCGACAATTCAACTTCACCCAGGGGGTGAATCGTCCCTGTGACAATTGCAGCTATTTTTCCCCACGGTAATTCCCCCCAGGGACAATTAGTCCGCATCAAATGATCTCCCCTGAGGAATATCCCCTCACTTTATATTAAAATAAATAACTTCAACTATCAGTAAATTGACAACAGAATCTTTCTTTCTGGAGCATAAGAGTAGAACAAAGAATTATAAGGCTTTTTTTTTTCAAGAAAGATAAGAGTCAGTGGTTTAGAAATGAGTAAGTTTCCAGTAGGCCTAATGAAAAATTGTTTAAATATTTACATACATATTTTTAAAAATATATAAAAAGGAAAACCAACACAAGAAGTATCATCTCCACACCGAATCCCAAATATAAGTATATGTCCGTGGCTCTACAATAAGTTAATGCACTCATTACAAGGACACTTGTCACTTGTTCTTGCCCGCAGGGACAGATTGTTGCCGGGATAAATTGTCCTGGGAGCAAATTATTGTGGGGACGAATTGTCGCAGAGATGGATTGTGCCAAGGATCAATTTTCACAGGGGCCAATCGTGGCAGGACAAACTGATGATGACGAATCGTCATGGCGCCCTGATAAGGATAAGAAGCCTTCAGGCTGAGATAGCCATGCTGTTCCTACTGCTCCCCTTGTGGAGCAGAGTTCTGTGGGGGAAGGAGACGCGCACACACCCACAGACACGCGCACACACCCACAGACACGCGCACACACCCACAGACGCGCACACACCCACAGACACGCACACACCCACAGACACGCGCACACACCCACAGACGCGCACACACCCACAGACACGCACACACACCCACAGACACGGGCTGATTCTCTTCTGTACCGAGGAACCTGTCACCGGACGCTCTTAAGTTTCAAATCAACGAACATCAAACCGATTGTGCAGGTGTCCGCCCTTAAATCAGATAACCTACACCAACACACACACAGACACACGCACGCACACAGACATGCACACACACAGACACACACAGACACGCACACACACTCTCTCACGCACAGCCACACGCACAGCCACACACACACAGACACACACACGCACACAGACACACACACGCACACAGACACGCACACAGCCACACGCACAGCCACACACACACAGACACACGCACGCACACACACACACACACAGACACGCGCGCACACACACAGACACACGCACAGACGCACACACAGACACGCGCACACACACAGACACGCGCACACACACACACAGACACACACACGCACAGACACACACGCACACAAACACACGCACACAAACACACGCACACACACACAGAGCCCCGGGTCTCGGGCCATAGAAAGGGACGTCACCAACGTCACAAAACGGTCTGGCCCTCTTAGCGAGGCTGGAATGCTCCACTACGCTCATCAGTTCCAGTCAAACCTCCCCCGTCACAGACGCGCACGGTCGCTAACAATATTAAAACAAACATTCATTAATTCCCCTCCAACACCCACCGCCACAAGCCTGCGCGCTAGCCAACAATACTGAACAAACATTAATCCCAATTAGCCGACTAACGGCTGTATGGGTTTCCAGTGATTTTCTTCAGTGGTAGAGTCAGAGAGAATGGGAAAAGTGACCAAGTCTAGGATTAGCGCAGTGCTATGTTCCCGACTCGTTCCCTTCTGCGCTTGTTAGAGCACACGGCGTTTCCCCTAGTCCTAATTACAAACAGAAGGTTCATTTTGGCCTTCGGAGTATAAAAATACTAAATATCTTTACTACCTACATGTGTAATGTGTAGCATATGCTCCATATTTGGGGAAAGAAAAAAAAAAAACCTGTTCCTTCTGTGCTTCTGTACAGTACTAGCTGTAGCTCGTATGATCAAAGGGTCAAGGTTCAGGGACAGCGGTTAGCGTTTGCGCGTGTGTTTGTGTGTTTAAGTGTGTGTTGAGCCGCGGGTGCGTTTCAGCAAGCCGGCTTGAGTTTCTACAGTGCTTCCATTCCAGTTTTGGCAGGATGAACCAATCCTTTCCCCCCACAAAAAGGCTTTTGGGGTCACGTTCTCTTTTCACCCCGTGACACCTTGAAAGATTTGGGGCAATGGCTAATGCACAAAGACCCCAGTGGATTTGATATTTTAGTCAGACTGTGATGCATCGTTTTACACTTCTGTCCAAATTTCACTTTCTACAGTCATAAGCAGCTTGTTATAAACACATCGCTCTGATTGGCTGTTGTGTAATCACTACCGTACCACACCTATATTCACACCGCTAAATGAGGTCAACCCCTTCGGTATTCGCTCCGCAACCACAACTAACCGTTAACATTTTTTAAAAATGTGTTTTTGACACGCCTCCACCCGCCCGGCGCTGTGAATCGCGCCAGTGATTATGCATACGGCGTTCTCTTTGATAAAAATGTACACTTCCAAAACACATGGTTAAAATGATATATGTTACATTAGTTATAGGTTTTACATTAAAAACAAGCACTCATCCCGGGTGGTAAAATTAGTGTTCTCACATACACCCCCTTTGGACCTGTGTGATGCCCGCTCCAAGACCATCCCGTGTCCTGCCCGGACCTGGTTCGTCATTTCTACCAAAGGAGAGGGTGCATCCTAAACGTTAAATATATATGTGACCCAAGCCTCCCCACCCACGCACACACACACACACCCAACGCAGACAGGGGCCGAGCCTAATGGCCACCGCCCGCCTTGCTGGTTCCCGTTGTCCAATCGATGATGATGAAGCTCAGACTCATTATCATGAACAGGAACCCCAGGCCGGCGAAGCAGGCCGCCTGGAGAGAGAGAGAGAGAGAGAAGAGAGAGAAGAGAGAGAGAGAGAGAGAGAGAGAGAGAGAGAGAGAGAGAGAGAGAGAGAGAGAGGGAGAGGGAGAGAGAGATGCCAAAAGTCACGCCAATGGACCAATACAGTGAAAAGCATGTTCACAATGGTGAAGGACAACTGCGGTATGTAAGGACCTGGGTATGGTATAGTGGCTGAGGGGGGGTAAGGGGTTTACTTTGCTCACCAGGATTTTTTGGGTGGAGCGCATGGGCTCTTCTTCCTTGGGCACGATCCGGATGTAGAATATGGCGGGGAAGATGAAGATGAGGCAGGGGGCGGAGGTGGCACCTGCAGGGGGGAAAAGGGTGAAGGGGGAGGTTGCCGTCAGGCTCTGGGCCACCGAACCACACTGGCTGGCCTGACTGCACGGGCGATCTGACACGTGCCGGAGGAACTGGTGGTTAAGCTGAATGTTGAATTGAAATGGGGGCCGTGTTAGGCAGAGTCCGCGGTCTCCAGTGAACACGCCGCCTCGAAATCGAGGTCACAAACTGAGGTTATCGTTCAGCGTGGTAATGAACGGGACCAGGGGCACCCGTGTACGTAAATAAACCCCAGAGGGAGTCCCCTGACCCCCCACCCTTATTTGCAGGGCCCCAGGGGGGGGTGGGCTCTGTTAACAAGCAGTGCAACATGTTGAACTATTTCTACATCTTTATTTGTGCAAGTTTTTTCCTTGTATTTCTTTTTAAAAGGGCAAGGCCAATCCGAGCACTTTGACACGTGAGGAGACATCACCAGTTGCTGTTACGTCAATAGCATTATAGGAAGAAAAATAAGTGACCAAACTAGGGTGAGGGTTAACACCGACGTTAACTTTTAAGTTGAACGTGACACTATACGGGCTTTGAAAACTGAAGTAACAGTATACGTTACTATATATTAAGATGCATTCTTCATATATATAAGAGAAAGTGCAACCCAAGGCACTTGCCCAGGCGCCGACTGAGCCCTCTGAGCTGGATTTGAACCAGTGAACTTTAGCTCATTGGGCTCAGTCTGCGCTTCATATCCCCATCAGTAAATGTATCACCCTTTCCGTTAATTAAGGCAAGTCATAAATTGCACATTGACACAGCTCTGTTATTTTGACGTGAATTATTTCTCAGGCTGCACTGCACTGACCCAACCCAGTAAATGCTGCCGTTTCAGAGATTGTCCCCTGAGGTTTCGCTGTAAAGCTGCGAATGCAGCCGAGTTAAAGTACTCCACTGGACCTTCTCGGTGTGATCCCTCCCAGTGAGCCTTTTTATACGGCACAAACACGTGATTCAGTGGGCGGGGGGCTCACCGATGACCCCGAAGATGCCCAGGATGTTGGGGGCGAAGATGACCAGCATGTTGATGAAGGTGAGTAGGGCGAAGGCGATGGCGAGGTGGCGCGGCCAGCTGAAGGTCTTGTTGGGGAACAGCATCTGCTGGATGGCCCGCCGCACCTGCACGCCAGGAGGACAAAAGAGGCGGACCCCGGCCCGATTAGGTGCTCCGGCAGGCTCCCGGGTCGGAGAGCCGGAGATGGTCCACCGATACAGCGAGACGGCGCAGTGTGTAAACTGCTAGCACAGGGCTACAGTAGCCGGGGAGCTAAAGGGCGGAGCCTACGCCGGGGAGGCGGGGCCGAGGGAGGAGCGAGGGCGGGCGTATGCCACTCACCGGGAACAGCACGATGGGGACGGTGAGCGTAACGGCCGTCAGCACGGCCAGGCGGACGCACAGGATCAGCGTGTCGTACGGGTCAATCCTGCTGTAGGTGTGCAGCAGTTCTGACTCTACTTTATCTGAGAGGGCAGATAGGGAAAGACCTATTAAAAAACCCTTTTATATAAATCTTTGTCACAGAAGTCCAGGTTTCAATGTTATACTCCAAATGACCATCAGGGGGTGGCGATACATCATCATTACCAATGCAGGGAAGGGGAGAGATTATAGAATGCTCATCCAAAATACTAATAAATCACAATTTTGAATATCCCTTGGATTCAAATGAAATCTAAATTATTCATATATTTTTGAAGAAAACAGACAGTAGGAATATCATTTAAACTCATAAATCCTAACCCCATGTAGGAAATTTAACGAAAATGTAAACTTTGTAGACACTGTCCAGTAGGAAAAAATAAAACTTAAAACGGTAAGCGTGGTTTGCTGAAAACCACAGACTGTAGCTTGTAATAAATAGTATGAGGCGGGACATGTGAGAGGTGTAATTGACTGACAGCCCAGGAGGCCTCACCATAGAATGTCAGGTATCCAAACAGAGCGGCCAGGAAGTACATGGAGTACATGATCAAGATGGAGATGTTGGACACGTGCTGCATCCTCCTGTGGGTGGGGCTGTAAGGAGAGACCGACTTTAGCCTCACTGAAAAAACGCATCATGTGACTTGTGCATCATGTGACACAAACGCATCATGTGACTTCACAAACAGTGCCTGGCCGTACCTCGCCCCGGGGCACAGGTTTTGTCTAGGGCAGACCTCACACGCTGGAGCACTAAAGCTAGCGGTCTCCATTCGAATGTCGAACCAGGTGGAAAGGGTGGTGGGAGGGGCCGGGGGGCGGGGCGAGGGCACTTACTTGCGTAGCTCGGTGTAGATTGGCAGGACCTCGGGGTGGCAGACAAAAGCGAAGGCCAAGATGGGAACGGTGTACGCCGTCTAATTAAAAAACAAAATGACCTTTAGGTGACCCCGAGGACACCTGCTGACCCTCTCCAGCTGGATGCCGCATGCCGCTCCGGAACTCATTATGGGGAATAAAACTCCAACGAGGGATCAGATCCGGACTAACCTGTCAACACTTAGTCTGCCAGATTAACATCAAACGCCGCGTCTAGACACACTGGCAAGGGGGAAAAAACACTACTCTCGAGGAGAAAAAACATACAGACCGGGATGATCTGGTACGAGGGGAAACCTGACAGAATTATGAGATGATGCGGTGGTTAAGGTACTAAACCTGTAACTACTACCTGCAACCCAACCGCAATCAGCGCACAACCAGATAGCAGGCTAAAATATCAAAAGGGGCCATTCTTTCGCAGCATTGAGCATGCCTAACCTGGTTCATTAAATGCGAGTCTTACAATGTGAATATAACAAGCAAAGTAGTGTTTAACTTCCCTATAAACAAGATTAGCAGCCTTGTGTATATATCTTGGTTGAGTTCCCAGAATTAAACATGTACCGTGATAATGAGCACACTGACATTTTAAACATGCCACAGCACACATCATCCATTAGCCCTACACTCCTGAAATCCTTGCCACAACTGAGGCAGAGTCTCTGTGCCCATCTACTTTGGAAGAGGGCAGTGGCAATGCTGTGTGGCACGGTACCTGTGAGTTGAGGGCAGTAACAACGCCGTGTGACGCGGTACCTGTGAGTTGTGGGTGAACATGCTGTGTAACGCGGTACCTGTGAGTTGAGGGCAGTAACGACGCTGTGTAACGCGGTACCTGTGAGTTGAGGGTGAACATGCTGTGTAACGCGGTACCTGTGAGTTGAGGGCAGTAACAACGCCGTGTAATGCGGTACCTGTGAGTTGAGGGCAGTAACAACGCTGTGTAACGCGGTACCTGTGAGTTGTGGGTGAACATGCTGTGTAACGCGGTACCTGTGAGTTGAGGGCAGTAACAACGCCGTGTAACGCGGTACCTGTGAGTTGTGGGTGAACATGCTGTGTAACGCGGTACCTGCGAGTTGAGGGCAGTAACGACGCTGTGTAACGTGGTATCTGCGAGTTGAGGGTGAACATGCTGTGTAACACGGTACCTGTGAGTTGAGGGCAGTAACAACGCCGTGTAACGCGGTACCTGTGAGTTGAGGGCGGTAACAACGCCGTGTAACGCGGTACCTGTGAGTTGTGGGCAGTAACAACGCCGTGTAACGCGGCACCTGTGAGTTGAGGGCGGTAACAACGCCGTGTAACGCGGTACCTGTGAGTTGAGGGTGAACATGCGAGGTCCGCAGTGAGAGTCGTCCTCCTCCTGAGCGTGCTCGGTGTGGTGGCCAATGGTGTTGGCCGAATCGTTGCTGTAGAGGAGATGGGCTGTGGCATTGGTTGAGAACTCCTCAAAGGGGCAGGGAATCTGAAACTTCTTGTAGATGACCTGGAGGGGAGGGGGTCAGGCTGACAGTGTTTTCTGTGGTACAGTGATATAGCCTGATACCAATTACAGAACACTCAGTGAGCAGAGATCAGTGTAACCATTAAAACCGGAAAACGAGGACAGAATTGTGTTTGAAATAAAAAAAAACACATCATCAGGAGAGAAATGCCCTGTATGGAGATTAGCTAGAATGTTCGTGAGGCCGATTAAAACAATCTGGCAGTTTCAGATTTTGTCTTTATTTTTAAACTTGGTCACACCATTTAATCCTTACTCCAATGTGTCCCAAGAGTTAAAGGATTATCTCTATTTCTTCTAGAGAAAAAGCAGTGGTACTGATAGACAGAGACTCAGGAACAGCGTGTAGTAAAATCAAGCCTTTTTATATTTGCATCACAATGCATGTCATTTTATTCTGTTGTTTTTTTTTTTTTGCATATCATTTCCCCCTTAATTGCATTTGCATATTTTGCGAAGATGCCACGCGGCGGTGGTGCAACCGCGCAGGCAGGATCGGCGCGAGAACGGCCCGGCGGGAGACGTACCGCTATGAGGAAAAAGACCATGCAGCAGAGGGAGAAGCCACTGGTGTAACCCAGATAACCTGCAGGAAGGACACAACGGCAGAGGACTGTCAGTATCAGCAGCTCACTCTCACAGCGTCGCCCTTTGTCCTCCAAGACCCCGTCCAGAAGGCCCTGGTCTGGATGCATGGAGCCCTTCTGGAGCAGGTGCGCAGGAACGCTCATCCAGTCAAACCAATGGTCAAGGGATACCATTGGGTAAATAAAAGGACAAATGGAAAGCATTAAAATGTTCAGGCTTTTAAAAATCTGTGCAGCCCTGCATTATCCTCTCGGTAGCACGTCTGCAAGGCATTGGAGCACATGGGGTCGTCGTCATCCAGACGCTCAAGCATGTCCTGTGACAACATTCACCCCTGTAGGGACTCGACCTGGTTACACACAAAGTCCACCATCTCAGTCAGGAAACCACAACACTGTGGGACAAACCACTGTAGGGACTCGACCTGGTAACACACCAAGTCTACCATCTCAGCCAGGAAACCACAACATTGTGGGACAAACCCCTGTAGGGATTTGACCTGGTAACACACCAAGTCCACCATCTCAGCCAGGAAACCACAACACTGTGGAACAAACCCCTGTAGGGATTTGACCTGGTAACACACCAAGTCCACCATCTCAGCCAGGAAACCACAACCCTGTGGAACAAACCCCTGTAGGGATTTGACCTGGTAACACACCAAGTCCACCATCTCAGCCAGGAAACCACAACATTGTGGGACAAACCCCTGTAGGGACTCGACCTGGTAACACACCAAGTCCACCATCTCAGCCAGGAAACCACACTGATCCCTTTCCGCCTTCCCGTGCAATTATCAAACTGACAAAATGTAAACAGGTGAAATATCCCATCATCCCAAGAAGGCTGGAGGAAGGAAGCTGGCCATTTTCTTCTCGATAATCTCCTCTAATGCTCTCAGAAAGGCAGTAATGAGCCCCCAAATCTGCCTGCAGTCCTTAGAAGATTGGAGGAAAACAGCCCTTATCACATCCCGCAGAAGACGGAAGGGAATGGCTAGCTTAGACTTGTCAAAGCACAATGCCAACACTTAGCAATCACTGTACACTGAGGCAGGATTAGCCGCTATTCAAGAAAAATGTGAACGTGAATATTTATATCCACCTTAGAATAACGAAGACGTGGTGGTCGTATGAATTGATCCCCGTTAGAATTGCCTGGATATGTAATACAATCTAACTTATAGGAGAATATTTGTGAATACATAAAATAGTCCTTAGCATTAAAGGTAGAGAAAACCAGTCCTTCAACATAAAAGATGAATATTTTCCTGTGCAAAACCTGAGATGGGTGGAGTAAAGACGGCGGCATCCAACTGTCCACTCTCTGACCAATGACCACTGTGGTAAGGGCGAGGAGCAGGTGGGCGAGAGGGTGTGGGGGGGCTAGAGAGACTCACCCAGCTGCTTCATCAATGCCAGGGGCAGGATTATGCTGACGGAGACCATGACCACCAGGTAGTTACCATTGAGGTACCACTCACTGGAGGACAGACAGACAGACAGACAGACAGACAGACAGGCAGACAGGCAGACAGACAGAGAGAGAGAGACAAAAGGAAGAAACGGTTACTTAACCGCACTGAAGGGCCACTTACTGATTGCCAAGGGGCCCCTGTCCATTCGAACCCTTCCGCCACATTCTCTGTATGTGAAACAGCTCTGTTGAAGGACAGTTCTATCTGTGCGTCACATTTACGCATTGTTCCCCCGCTGGCTCGAGCCCCAGAGCTTCCGTCAGGGGCAAAGGTGGCAGACTGCGGCCCGCGTGGCCACCTGGTGAGAGGTATACTGACGTACTCCCGCAAGATCGCGACGGGACGGGCCCCTCTCATCACCCGTGTCCAGCCCAATCACCATCAAATCAAATCAATGTTTCCCTACATACTAAACAGGCGTATGTCCTTGGTATCAATAATGTTAATAAGAGATCGCATTTTTTTTGATGGCATTGTGCCCCCCTCACAATCCCCCGTGGCTCTCCTTACAAGAGAAAGCCTGCCAGGGTGCCAGCGTCAAGGTGAGGGACGCTAACCGGATCAACAACTGATCAGGAATGCCAGTTCCGTGCCGGGGTCTAAAGGTGGAGCGCAATCGGAAGTCTTTCCTGCCGTCAGCCGTCAGACTTCACAATGCCTCACTGTGAGTCAGAACACTGGTTACTGCTAGCCAGAAATCTATTACCTGCTCTGCACGCTGTTCTGTGCACTTCTACCCAACCATTGTCCTGTATGGAAGTACTACTTGTCGTTGTGTGATTTTTTTCAATGATATGTTTTTGTGTAATTTTGGTAATTTACTGCTGTAGCGTCCTAATTTCCCCATGGGGTATAAATAAAGTACCTACCTACCTACCGCCACTTCCCCCTGGGTCACCTCTAGGCAGGGGCGGGACGCTCCCCCTACACACCCCCAACGCACCCTCCCACATCTGCACAAACACAGGGCATGGGAGGGGGCTTTCCCTACATGTGAGACCTGCGTGGCGGGCCTGGGCAGCGTGACTCTATTCTTAGTTTGATTCCATCACCAGAGCGCTTATGGACAGGGGCACCAGCAAAAGCACAAGTCCCATCGGTCATACCTGGCCAGCCTTAAAAGGGAAGGCATTTCCAACGTACTTATAAATATACAGAATATATATACAGCAAGTCTCACTGTAGCACGTGCGCATGCGTGTGTGTGCGTGTGTGTGTGTGTGTGTGTGTGTGTCTGTGTGTGTGTGTGCGTGTGTGTCTGTGTGTGTGTGCGTGCGTGTGTGTCTGTGTGTGCGTGTGTATCTGCGTGTCTGTGTGTGTGTGTGTGCGTGTGTCTGTGTGTGTGTGTCTGTCTGTGTGTGTGTGCGTGTGTGTGTCTGTGTGTGTGTGTGTGTGTGTGTGTGTGTGCGTGTGTGTGTGTGTGCGTGTGTCTGTGTGTGTGTGCGTGTGTGTCTGTGTGTGCGTGTGTGTGTCTGTGTGTGTGTGTGAGTGTGTCTGTGTGTGTGTGTGTGTCTGTGTGTGTGTGTGTGTGTCTCTGTGTGTGTG
>JAOYSI010002541.1:812-15966 GCA_025775065.1 Hiodon alosoides
ACTGTGAAGACCACCAGAATGGAGAAGACAAGGTCACATACTGTGAAGACCACCAGAATGGAGAAGACAAGGTCACATACTGTGAAGACCACCAGAATGGAGAAGACAAGGTCAAACACTGTGAAGACCACCAGAATGGAGAAGACAAGGTCACATACTGTGAAGACCACCAGAATGGAGAAGACAAGGTCACACAATGTGAAGACCACCAGAATGGAGAAGACATGGTCACACACTGTGAAGACCACCGGAATGGAGAAGACAAGGTTACACACTGTGAAGACCACCGGAATGGAGAAGACAAGGTAACACAATGTGAAGACCACCAGAATGGAGAAGACAAGGTACAATGTGAAGACCACCAGAATGGAGAAGACAAGGTCAGACAATGTGAAGACCACCGGAATGGAGAAGACAAGGTCAGACAATGTGAAGACCACCGGAATGGAGAAGACAAGGTCAGACAATGTGAAGACCACCGGAATGGAGAAGACAAGGTCAGACAATGTGAAAACCACCGGAATGGAGAAGAAAAGGTCAGACAATGTGAAGACCACCGGAATGGAGAAGACAAGGTCAGACAATGTGAAGACCACCCTACAATGAAAACTGAGCCCCAGCGACTTGTGGCCTGTTTGATACGGCTGCTAAACGACCAAAAAAATCCAGTAGATGCTCCTCTTCCCTGATTGGTTAAGCCAAGGCCAGTTTGCCCAACAGGTTGTCCTTTATTGGCTATAAATCTCTCGATGCCATTGCTCATCTCCAATACACATTACTGCAAATCCCTATCGTCAATGCTTGTAGTAAATTCTATGTGAATTCCAATTAGCACTGCCAACGGTTTCATTTGATTTTAAATGTTTATGCCAATATTTTAACACTAGACTCTCAATTTCAAGCTGAACATAATAGCCATTTTGCCTTGAGGGCTTGTTTGCACATTAAGACAATAAATCTCTGACCTAAAAAGGGGATGGGGGTCCCTGCCCTGTCAGATACATTTATCAATCACTGTCAAGAAACCTGGTTAAGCTAACTGAGTAGCAATAAAAGCAGTTAATTAGTTTGGGAAAGACAGAATTGGGCTCTTCCGAATCCACTGTATAAATGTGTGTGCAGCTAATGTGTTGAAGCAAGAAGGTGCAAAAGAAGGATATGTCCTTGCTGTTGTCGTTTTTCACTTCTACGTCTTTCATTGTTTCAAAGTACTGACTCCAAGGCAGGGGTGAGAAGTCTCTCCTCCTCCCAGGGCTGCAAAACAAGGGACAAGCGTTGGATTAGACCATGAGGACATTCTTCATTTTGTCTCAGGGGCTACAGGTTTACTGTGCAGTACCCCACCTGACCTCAGTGTAATACTTCCTCCTTGATTTCCTTCACAGTGTCAGATGGCACAGCATCCAGACAGGGTGTTACTGAAGGAATTTTGTTTTATTGTCTCAGTGATCTTTGTTCACGGAGGCAACTGACTAAAGTCTTCAACTCAACTCAGAATGATCCACAGATGGATGTCAATGAGGTTCACTAGAAATACGTTCATGACTTCGCTGACTGTCGACAGTAATCACCCCTCTGCAACATGGACCACCTTACGGCGAATAAACATTATTAACAAAATCAGTCAATCGGTAGATAAACCATGCACCCTCACTGACAATAACTAGTGCTGTGGTCCGGTTCCCATCTTGACTCCCAGTTAGAGCCAAGACCAGAACACCTGTCACGGATTGCACCTGGTTTAGTTACAGATCGGTGTCTGGCCCCAGCGTCTTCATACACACCGACTATGCAGCCAGGAAGGTGTAAAATCACCAACAAGCCACACATATGTCACTATCAATAACCACGCATGACATTTAGTGATTGAACAAACCTAGCTTGTGTAGTAATCATGTTAACAATATCATTTTTTTATCAATGAGCTGCGTAGATAATTACCCCTACCTTGATAACTTACCCCATTCTCATTTTAGATCCAGATTGCAAACCTGGAACTGGAGGTCTGGACGACAACAAATTTACATGCAACTGTTTCTCCATTAATTTAAATAAAGGTCTGATACGGTAACAAACGTCCTCTCACTCCCCGTATCGCCAGATCTCCGTTTTCCACCAGACTGGACTGTCAGCGGTTGAAGTTGCGAGGAAAATGAAATATGTTTCGTACACAGGCAAGGTCCCATCCCACAACGTTGAGATGGATTTGAATTCTAGGAAATGTATTTGTTCAGCGGACGACTTCCATTCATACAAACGAACCCGGAACATTTTGTAAACGACATCCCCCACAATGCAATGCCAACCAACCTGTTGCAGTATCACGACTTGAAAGGGGTGATGTAATGATTTTACTGACCAGGGATGCCGTGTGTGACGCTAGCATTTCGTTTTGCTTTGCAGCGATTTACAGACCCTGGAGTGGAGTACAGCGACCTATCCTAGCGGCACACTCAACGTTTTAAACACGCCATGTGTACTACTCTACCTTAACAAACGTCTTGTTTCATTTCGTCTGACTGTCTAAAAAAACTCTCATCTTTCATAGTCCTGCTCACGGTATCATTACAGTAACAAATTAACTGTGTACACACTGGCTGTAATAGCGCATAATTGATTTTTTTTTTATTAAGTATTTTATTAAATACTTTTGTGTATTTTTATTTGTTGGCTTGCATTAATTTAGTACCAAACTTCATATAAATTATGTTTAATTAGAAGGCGTTGATTTTTAACTGCAGTGCGAAAATTATGTGTGTTGGTTTATTATGTGCATAAAAGCATTTTTTTATCACTTTGCTTTCTATCGGTGTGATTGTCTACTGGATCTATGGGTTATTTAAACACGAAAAATAACGTGTTTGTTAGGGGTAAATAAACACCCCTTCTTTCGAATTTAAGCAAAAGTTAAGCCAAGTTAATGTCTGATTTCGAACAGAGAGAGATGATTTTGGATTCGTGCGCTCTCTTCTTACATCCCATAATGCAACGGGACAACAACAGCGGCAGTTTAGCGATTGGCGGCGGGACGGAAGACAATGTTGAGAACTTCTGGATTTGTGACTTGAAACTGACAGTAAGCGTTGATATGATGCCCACGGAATACAGCTGACGAATAGTATAGTTACCTTTAATAGCAAAGGCACTCGAACGTAATGAGGACTAAAACACTGAAGTCGACTAAATTAGGAACCAAGCGAAAAAATGGTATGTTGCATGGTACGCGAAGTGACAATGCAGCTGAATATGTGATTGACATCGACGGTTGTTTATAGTTACCATAAATAGCCCCTGGTTAGCGAAATCCTGTTAGCTGTATAGCTAAGCATCGCCAGTAGGAATGGTTACTCACTGATTGATAATCCTGTTCGAAAATTAGTATTTAGCTAGAGGTCATTTAGCTATGGCGTTCATGTTATCAAACAGAATCAAAGTAACAGTACTCTTCTTTGTAATACTTTTCTATTTCAGTGATACAATAGTACTTTCTAAATCACCGCGCATATCCATGTCATTGATACATCCCTGCGTTATATTAACGCTTTAACTCCTTGTGTTATTAATTTATATTAATTCATGACTAAAAAAGTAGACGTATAGCTACACGAATGTTACCAAGCACATTCCAGATGAGCTCAGGTATTATTTCAACAGATGCCAGTTATTGTAGGCTAGTTTAGTTAATTTCTTGCTTAGAAGCTCACTGGATGTTTTGTTCATTTCGGTCGGCGAATTAGGCATATGCAACTATGAAGGGATTGCCCGGTTAACTAAGACATGGCAGCTATTTTTAAAAACGGGATCAGGGTTCCGCTCGAAGAGGTTACTGATTGATTGTGGTTTTAAAGACTGCTTTTGTAGTCCCCAGCGACGTCTCGCCGTCCACCAGTCTCCCCCCGTTGGTGGAAGGGGAGCTGCGATGCTTCCTCAGAGTGACGGTCTGCAGGGTGCTGTGGACCGTTCCGAAGCCCCCGTTGGCACCCATCGTTCGGCTGCGGTGGTGGGGGGAGTCTTCCAACGGGACTCACTTTCGCCCCCGGGACGGGTCGCGGGTGGAACAGAGGGGCGTCAAGACCACTGCTCGCTTTGCCATCCGCTGTGGACCAAAGCAGTTTACCTCTTACCTGACCGGTAATTTAACAACAGACTAATCACACCTTTGCCAGTTGAATCGAAAAGATTCAGGAAAATGTTTACTGGCCTGTTTTACAGCATTGGTACAGCCTGGTACAGGGATGCCCATTGTATGTACACGAGTATGTAATTTATTATCCTGTTATTTACGTCTTCTCTTTTATAAGCATCGACAAACTGCCAACGTGGGTGTGTTTTCTGCCTGCTCAGATATGGGCACCTTGGTGCTGGATGTCCTGACCAAACCAGAACACTTACCCGTTGGCCGGGTCCAGGTCACAGGGATCGCCCGGCTCTCTCCGTCCCTCCCCATCAGTGGGTTTTTCACAGTGGTGTCGCCTACCTCTGACAAGCTGGGAGAACTACAGGTGAATAATTACAGAAAGTGTCTGTTGTTGTTCCTTCTACCTCACCTCTAAGTTGTTTGACTGAAGCCCCCGGTCTGTCAGTTCCAGGTGAGGACTTTGAAGCCTGCCGGGCTGCGGCCCTTAATGAATCGTGGGTGGGCAGTGTAGGCTGTGACGGACACAAGCAGAAATGTTGTTGTTGTTGTTCAATATTATTCGCATGTCATTTCTGGACTTTTTATCACAGGTGTCGCTTGCCCTGGAGCCCCTGACGGAAACATACGACAGCAGCAGCTCAGTTCCCACCACAGACATGAGCGTGGAGGCAGCGCACGTGCCCCAGCTGGACTCCCTGTCCAAGGCCGCTTCTTGCACAGCGAACCCGCTGCCGGGGCCTCCTCTGTCAGGCCCCCTGTCGTGCAGCGGCGGAATAGAATCGGCCCGGAGCAGCTCGGCAAACACCCCCAGGTAGTAGACGTACTCCCCCTGCTGTAGGGGGCCTCTTCCATCTCCAGGACTGCTCTTCATGCTTAGAACTGGAGGGAGAATTACATTTAAACTGTTCGGGGCCTGGATGTTATACCCGTGAGTGAATCTCGGTGTGTTATGTGTCTGCGCCGGTTATGATTGATTTCTGTGAAAGTGAAAGGAATGGCCTGGGAGACCTGCATTGAGACGGAAGCTTTGATTTCTATTGAGTTGCAAAGAGCCGTTTATTTTTATCGTTGGATCGAGGCGTTTGCAAACGTCAGCTGAAACAATGTCCACATGGCTCCCTGTTTCCAGGGGGAAAGATCACCTGTACTTCCAAGAGAGGGGTAACCCCCGGCATGAAGCAACAGGACCTGAGGGAGTTCTAGTGAACCCCTGGTCTCTGACAGGAAGAACTCGCAGTGGGAAGGAAGGGTCAAGCACCGTGCCCAACAGAACCAATGGGGACATGGCACAAAACCAGAACTCCATGGACATTCTCTCCGGTATGGGCTCAAATGCCACCTATACGTTTAGAAAAACCCTAGTTAACTATGGTGGTAACCTTGGTAGTTAACAACTTGTGTGATGGTGCTACAGTAACTAACCACACTCCAGCTGAACTGGCAGGTAAAAACCAGCAGGTTAGCGCACTCAGGCCTGCAACGCGTAATTCATTAAGTGTTAAATGTCTCTCAGTCCTCTTAGATCGCGGCAGCAAGCTGAGGAACGCCATGGTTGTCTCGGCCCTGAAGTCCACCCTGGATTCTGAGCTGGTCCTGAGGGACACTCCCATCCCAATGTCAAAGGACAACGCTGGGACGGCTTCACGAATGTCTGTATCTAAACTGGGTGGTCTGGTACTGGCAGTATTATTCCTGCAGAGCCACAGTGCGTTAGATCAGGGGTGGTCACCCCTGGTCCCAGAGAGTCACAATGTAAACACTATGAAGGTGTACAGCTGTTTGGATTAATGATGGAGATTAGTGAAGGGAGTGAAAGGTTAGTTAGTGAAAGACTGTGAATAAAAAATGTTTTAAATGTGGAATAATCAAATCTAAGAGGCTGTGGTGGAAAGATAAGATTTATAATGACTTCATCACTGCCCCTCTACTGGACTCTGAAGGCCGCCCGTGTCCTCTGGGAAGCTGTTGGACCACTTGAGCTCTGAGCCCTCGCTCCTGGATCCCCGAGACCCCCATGAGTACCCCGACCAGAGCTGGGCTGCCGACGCAGAGAACAGGGCAGTTCAGCTGCTCCTGGGCAGGTAACCTGGCCCTGAAGGTAGATTAGGGCGGGGGTTTACTGCTCCTGGGCAGGTAACCTGGCCCTGAAGGTGGATTAGGGCGAGGGTTTACTGCTCCTGGGCAGGTAACCTGGCCCTGAAGGTAGATTAGGGCGAGGGTTTACTGCTCCTGGGCAGGTAACCTGGCCCTGAAGGTAGATTAGGGCGAGGGTTTACTGCTCCTGGGCAGGTAACCTGGCCCTGAATTTCTTTACTCAAAAAGATGTGATTGGCAAATCCTGTCTACATGGTTTATTATTACCATGATGGTTTACCACTGCGCCACCTGCTGGGCCTCAGTTTAAACGGTGACAGATAAAGGCAGATTTCCAGAATCGAGATGTTATGTCATGTCTGACCCTGGTGCTCCCTCGTCCTCCTCAGCATTAACGGATCGGAGCTCCTGCTCTGGGATGGAGAAGGCTCCCCTCCTGGACGCTCTGGCTCCAGCAGCCTGTGTGGAGACAGCCAGCTCAGCGACCCTCTGCATGACCAGAGCCTGCTGGAGACCCTGTTCTATGGGGCTCCTGTGAGTGTGAGGCTGTCGCCCGCTGTTGGTACCGTGTGTGAATATGATATTTACTTTGGGTTCTCCAAGCCTAACCCAGAGCCTGCTGGAGACCCTGTTCTATGGGGCTCCTGTGAGTGAGTGAGTGTGTGTGTGAGTGAACATAGCATTCATTTGGGTGCTCTTAGCTTGTTGCATTCATATTCAGGTTTGGGTGTTTAAACACAAGTGGCTTTTAGATGGGTAGGGCTGAGCTCCCGTGCAGGTCCTTTTACAGTCCTCCGTGTGTCTTATACCGTTCTTATTCCCCCCATTGGTTAGAAACCTGACCTTATACCGTTCTTATTCCCCCGATTGGTTAGAAACCTGACTGCAGTCCAGGTGGCTTCTCTGACAGAGAGGGGGGTCTGTCCGTGAAGAAAAGTAGAGGCAAGGAAGGTGCGGAGCAGCTGAGACGATCTTCAGCAAGTAACGGGTGAGCTGAAGAGGGGACCTCGGCAGGGGACCTCGGTCACTATTGTCGGCGTCTGTCCCCGTCACCTGTCCCTGGTGAAATCGCATGTGTTCTTCTTTTAAGTGTGAATTTTTGTGTGTGCTCCTGAACAGCTTGGACCCAGAAGAAGTGAACCCGATCTCAGACGAGGTTTTGGCTCTGGGTGTGGACCGGATTGCCATGCTGGGTCAGATCCGTCTGGCCAGAGTGGTCGTCCACACTCTAAAGGTGCCGACAGAGAGCTCCTCTACCACGCCCCACAAGCTGCCCAACAAGGGGAGACCACCTCGCCCCCATCCCACCAGGAAGTGGTTCGTCCCGTAACGCTCAACGCCCAACATGGCCGCTGTCACATGACTGGAAAGTGTTTTTACTCATGCTCTGTGCTGTACTCTCTCTCTCTCTCTCTCTCTCAGCTCATACTTTGTGGAGTACCTCTTCCCTCTCGCATCTGGCAGACGTGATGTGGGACAGGTGTCTACGGGAACGGAACTGACCAGAATCACTTCTAATAAAGTTGCTGGAGGGCGTAAGTTCCTTTTCACTTTGTCGAAAAGCCTAATGATGAGATGACATGCAGACAGTGAGACAGAAACAAGAGGAAACGGTGAATGAGTATTTTTTTTTTGTTTTGTTTGTGGCTGCAGTGGTGAAGTTCCAGCAGCGTTTTGTGTTCCCGGTCCAGTTTAACGGGACAACGATTGAACACTGGTGGAAGTCTAACCTTGATTTTAAGATCTACTCCAGGAAGAGTTTCCAGAAGAAGGTATGCATGCTGTTGTTGAGGAAATGAATGGATTTGTCTTAGCGTGTAGTTTTCAAAATGACCAGATGATGGTGACGATGACGTCTATTGGTTATTTAATTGAAAAGGCGTGGCTGAAAGGATTTTTTAAAAGCATATCAGGAAAGTGCTGGTGGCCATTATCAGGGAAGAGCGCCGTGGCGACTCCAGTTAGCAGGGAAGAGCGCCGTGGCGACTCCAGTTAGCAGGGAAGAGCGCTGTGACTCCATCTGATTCTCGTTCCCATTGACTCCTCCAGCCGGTTCCCCTGGGCGTGGCTGTTTTCCCTCTGCAGTCCCTGCTCCTGAGCAAGTGCCTGCACCAGTCTGTGGCATTGCCGGTCCTGGGCCAGGGGGAAGATGTGGGCCCTCTCAAGGTAAAATCCTGGGGTCTGAGAATGGATGGGAGTTTTGGTGTCTCGTACGCGCCGCTGAGGTATAAGGTGCATCCGTTGGACCGCTTTTCTAGGTGTCACTGGAACTGGCCACTGACGACCAAGGTGGTGGGCAAGGCGGAAAGATCAGAGCCATCACCAGCCCCCATAGGAAGGCCACGGCAACACAAAACCGCCCTGCCACACTCCCGGAGAGTCCCAGTTTCGGGCCAGGAGGCGCCCCTGCGGGTTCGAAAGGGGGAGGGTGTGCAAGGGAGGAGACCTCCACATTTTTGGACGTTCTGAGCATCCAGGAGGCTGGAGGTCAGCCATGCCCATCTCCCTCTCACGCCACCTCCCACGCCCCCCTGCTCCCCAGCCCTCGGGACCGGCTGGGGTGGAGGTCGGATCAGGAGGAAGACGGGCTCCTTTTGCATTCCCTGCTCATGGTACCAGAGGGCAAGGACTTCAGCTGTGGCCCCACGCGGCCGCTCAGCGTGTACCTGACATGCAAGCTGTTCGGGTCCGACGAGGCCACCAGCTCAGCTGTCAGCTGGGGACACAAACATCCCACCTTTAACTTCGTCCAGGTAGCAGACGTTCACAAACATCTCACCTTTAACTTCGTCCAGGTAGCTGACGTTCACAAACATCCCACCTTTAACTTCGTCCAGGTAGCTGACGTTCACAAACATCCCACCTTTAACTTCGTCCAGGTAGCTGACGATCACAAACATCCCACCTTTAACTTCGTCCAGGTAGCTGACGTTCACAAACATCTCACCTTTAACTTCGTCCAGGTAGCTGACATGCGTGGAAAAACAACCCTGGGTTTTTAAAAGTGTTAAAGTGGAGAACAGTAGGGAAGTGTGTAGTTTGGTGTGTGTAGCGTCTGTATCGGCCCTTGTGCCAGACCGGTTTTGGTTCAGTCCAGACTGAGTGCGCTGGTGGCCCCTGGTTTGGTTAAGCTCAGGAAGGGCTCCGTGCCCTGCCCAGGCCCGTGCGGTGCCCTGCCCAGGCCCGTGTCTTCCATCCTGGGTGTCCGTGTGCTGCAGGTGGCTCCCGTGGCCCTGACCTCCAAGCAGCTGGAGCGGATGAGGAACAACCTGATGGTGATCGAGGTGTGGCAGAAAGGGGGGGGCGGCAGCTTGGAGGATCGCCTCCTGGGGCTGGTCAAACTGCCACTCCACCAGTTCTACATGTCCTTCAGGTGAGAGAAGACCCTGGGTACCGTCCTAGCGGAGGGATTCTACCCCAAACCCAGGATTTACTATTTTAAAGGGCGGGAAAAGACAAGCGTTATATGAAGTAACACCACTGATAACGTCACATTCTATACGGAGGCTGGGTATACAGGATGGGAGTTGAGTTGTAAGAAGAAAAGCAGATTTGCTTAAATGCAAGAAAGGGCTTTATGATTTGTCTTTACACGCCTTCCTGCTGGGCCTATGAATTGGTGGCCTCTCTGTTTCAGTGTTTGAGGTCAGGCCTGGTAGTTGGACCACTGCAGAATCAGAACCACTGCAGCCTCACAGTCACCTCAACAGGTCTTTGAAGAAATGCTGCAATTGTCTGAGTACTTAAACAATGTAAGCACAAAGGTTGCTTCGTCTGTGTCCCGTTTCCAGAGACCCCAAGATATCCCGGCTTCTGCTCCAAGCACAGTACCCCGTGGTGGGGGTGGACAGCTACGTGCCTGTGGTGGACTTGTTGTCGGGCAGCAGCCACGGCCACCTTCGGGTCCTCCTGGCTATGGGCCTGGCGCAGCAGATAGCATCCCTGCAGAGACTGAGGGAAGATGATCTGGGCTCAGTGGCTAACCCACCAAGGCCTTTCCACTCGCTGGACATGGGGCAGCACGCAGAGGCAAAGGTCATTTGGTGAATTTTAACACTTCAGTAAAGTATCAGAACAGGGCTTTTGTGTGTGTATAAAGGTTAAATACAGGAAACCATTCCTCCTATAGGACAGCTGTGTTTGGGACCCTCATGCTAGCTACCTAAACCATTACTCTTATAGGACAGCTGTGTTTGGGACCCTCATGCTAGCTACCTAAACCATTACTCGTATAGGACAGCTGTGTTTGGGACCCTCATGCTAGCTACCTAAACCATTACTCGTATAGGACAGCTGTGTTTGGGACCCTTATGCTTTTTTCCACCCCGCAGGTGGAGGTGAGGCACGAGGAGGCGGTGAGGGAGCACGTGTTTGAAGTGAGGGTGGAGAGGGTTAAAGGGCTGACTCCACTGCAGTCCACCGTGTGGGGAGAAGCCGACTGCTACGTCCAGTACTCGTTCCCTGCCCAGGAAGGGACTGGCGACGGACCCCAGGACACTGGCACCGTGGAGAGCGGTAACCTACTCCCTCTGCGATGCCTTTTGCTAACTTCGCTAATTTGCCACGCTGAACTATAGCGACAGCCGCTAGCCCCGTAGCGACAGCCATATGCTCCGTCTTCCTCCCACTCTGTGCAGGGTTGGGAGAAGTGACCCAGCTAAGGATTTTACCTTCTTCCTGTAGGTGTTAGTCTTAGACAGTTCCGCACAGCCACCACGCTGTGTGTCCCTGATCCAGAGTTTGGGCACAGCGAGACTCACGTTCTGCTGGCGCCTGGAGGGGTTCCAATCCAGAGGCTTCTGCTCAGCTGCTGTTCCCGCCAGGGTGTGGACACCAGAGGGGGTATACAGTTCGAGGTCTGGTGCAGGTGGGTCTGGGAGTCACTAGAGGGCCCTAAATGACAAGCAAATTCCAATTCTGTGGTTTTAATCTGACTGCTGAGGTGCCGTAAAACTTTGTGGTTTTAACTTAACTGTCGTACCTTGTTTTTGCTTTATGTAACACTGTGTTATATTATAACAGTTCAGTTAACTTGTGACGAACATTAACGGTCGTACGTTGTTTTTGCCTGATACAGTATTGTGTTTATATTAAAATGTGACGAGTTATGCTTGTGGCAGGTATTACTACCCCAATGTCAGGGAGCAGCTGGTGGCCCGAGGACTGATGCCCCTGTCCAAACTGTGTGCCATGGTGACCATGCAGAAAGAGGAGCAGACGGGCACTCAGGTCTTCTCCCTCCCCCTCGTGGCCCGGACTGAGAGCCCCTCGGCCCGTCAGCCTCAGCCTTCAGGTAACCGGTCTTCTCCGTCTCTGTCTTCTCCGTCTCTGTCTCCTCCGTCTCCGTCTCTGTCTCCTCCGTCTCCGTCTCTGTCTTCTCCGTCTCCGTCTCTGTCTTCTCCGTCTCCGTCTCCGTCTCTGTCTCCGTCTCCTCCGTCTCCGTCTCTGTCTCCGTCTCCTCCGTCTCCGTCTCCGTCTCTGTCTCCTCCGTCTCTGTCTCTGTCTCTGTCTCCTCCGTCTCCGTCTCTGTCTCTGTCTCTGTCTCCGTCTCCGTCTCCTCCGTCTCTGTCTCTGTCTTCTCCGTCTCCGTCTCCTCTGTCTACGTCTATGTCTCCTCCGTCTCTGTCTCCTCCGTCTCTGTCTCTGTCTCCTCCGTCTCTGTCTCTGTCTCCTCCGTCTCTGTCTCCGTCTCCGTACAGAAAGGCTAACGGTTTTTCTGTCTGACCCCTCCCTCTTCCAGGATTGCTGGATGTGTGTGTCCATTACAAGCATCGACCAGTGAGGACGGCCGGCCTGAGTGGCGGGGCGGTGGCCCCCCGAGTCGTGATGCTGGCGGCTCAGGTTCACCGAGCCTCAGGGCTCCAAGCAGCAGCGAGGTATGAGCGTCGCAGGGTTTCCGGCCGCGGCGCTTGGGTTTCGGTGCCTGTGACATCGCACCTGTCGCCCGCAGGGCTTTGGCAAGGCGGGACGGCGCGTTCCAGTACTGCGCTGAGGTGGGCGTGAACGCGTACGTCACCATGGAGCTCTCCTTCTTCCCCGAGGGTGAGAGGCGGTGCACTCGGGTGGTGGCGCGCTCTTTCTGCCCGGAGTTCGAGCACCACACTGAGTTCCCCTGCAGCCTTGTGGCGCAGGGCGGCCGCGGAGAGGTCAGCAGTCTGGCCGAGCGGCTGGAGGGGGGGGCCCTCGTCTTCACTGTGCACCACCGCGAGACCCGCAGGGGTGAGTGACGGGAAGGGGGCGGGTCCTCACGCAGGTGGGAGGAGCCGGTATTGAAGCACCGAACTCCAACTGAGGGTGGGGTAGTGGTCAAGGTGTTGGGTTTATAAGCAGAAGGTTATAGACTCAATTCTGAGGGATGTTCCTCCATGAATACCCAGCTGTATAGCGGTACACAGTGTCACTGTCGAAGTGGGAGTGAAGTGGGAGTGTTTGCAGGGGTACAGTATGGGATTTTTTGTGTCATACTAGAGAACTTCCTCCTGAAGTTGTCTGACCAGACCTCCTACGGTTTCGCTGTAGCCTCGGCTACGGAGTTACGGTCTGACAACATCGACCAGGAGTGCACGGTCTAGTTACACCCGTTCTCTGGTTTTCTTTCTCACAGTGACGGACAGCCCAGTGCCCAGGGACTCTGTGTTGGGGACAGCGAGAGTCCCGTTGGCAGACTTGATTCACAAAAGGACAGGTTTGTGGACCCCAAACTGCACAAACTGTGTGCGTGTGTGTGTGCGCGTGTGTGTGCGTGTGTGTGTGCGTGTGTGTGTGCGCGTGTGTGTGCGCGTGTGTGTGCGCGTGTGTGTGTCTGAGTGAGTCTCTCAGTTACGCTCTTTTTCAGGACTCTCCGGTTGGTTTGCGGTGTCTCTGTGTGTCTGTGTCTGTGTCTGTGTCTGTGTCTGTGTCTGTGTGTCTGTGTGTCTGTGTGTGTGTCTGTGTGAGTGAGTCTCTCAGTTACGCTCTTTTCCAGGACTCTCCGGTTGGTTTGCGGTGTCTGTGTGTGTGTGTGTGACTGTGTGTGTGTGTGTGAGTGTGTGTGTGTGTGTGTGTGTGAGTGAGTCTCTCAGTTACGCTCTTTTTCAGGACTCTCCGGTTGGTTTGCGGTGTCTCTGCTCCAGGACCCACCTGGTTCAGCTCACCTGGGTGTGGTTGGAGGTCTGGAGATCTCCATTCACTTTGCCCACCAATCAGACCGAGAGAGGGTGGTCCACGCCGCCCTCGCGCTAGGCTGGGACATGGGTGGGGAGGAGAAAGAGGAGGAAAGCGAGGCTTGGCCAGGCCAGGCCAGGATGGTGTCTGTGGTGGTGTCTGTGCCCCGGGTGTGGCTACCCCTCCACTGCCTGCTGCTTCCTGGACACCGGCGCCTGGCTGCCTCCACCCTCTGCTACTTCCGCTACAAGCTGTACGACCAGGAGGCCTTCTGCTCACGCCTGCGGGCCCCCTCCCTGCAGGCGGAGGACGCGGAGGGGGAGGCGGTGGCCACTGTGACCTTCGGGGGCAGTCCCCAGGGGGTGGCGCTAGAGAGCACGGCGCCTCTGCACTGGTACCTGCAGGAAGAGAGGCTGGAGGTGCAGCTTTGGGTGTCCTTCGGGAAGCGGGCGGGACCCCGGGCGGGACCCCGCCCTCACGACACCGACCGGCTGGTGGGCTCCGCCTACGTGGACCTCTCTTCGCTGGCCAGCAGGGGTCAGCAGAAACTGACAGTCACCGGTGAGTGGTAACTAAATGGTTTAACAAGCTGTTTATCTGTGACACCAATGTGTGGTTAAAGTTGTTTTTATTAAAAATAGTTATGAGAAATGATTTTGAATAGGTGTTTTTTTTTTTTTGGTATCTAGGTGTGTATCCCCTCTTCAGACGCTCCGCCCCTAACCTAGCGGGTGCGGCTCTCAGGGTGCACGTCGCCATGACACCCACCCTGGGCACCCTCGCGCTGGCGCCGGCCGAAGACGGCTGGGACGAGTGCGGCAGCCAGGGGGCGCTCTCACCAGGCGACGAGGAGGAGCAAAGTGAGGAAGGCCACTCTGTCAATAGCAGTCTGTCCGGACCATCTTGCCCACCCAGCAGGCGACCCACAAAGTCCTCCGTGGCTGTGGAGATGCCAGTGTCTCCGGACGCAGTGGTCGACACCGAAAACACCGTCGCTGTGAGCATCACTGTGGAAAGGGCAATGCACCTGAGTCTGAGAGGTAAGCTGGTAACCTACGGCAGAACCGCAGCAGGTTCTCTGGTAACGCCCGTCTCGGTGTGCCGTGGTGAGGAGGCAGAACCGCAGCAGGTTCTCTGGGCACGCCCGTCTCGGTGTGCCGTGGCGAGGAGGCAGAAACGCAGCAGGTTCTATGGGCACGCCCGTCTGGGTGTGCCGTGGGGCCTGCTTTGAGTTGGTGCCTAGTTTAGGTTAGTTGTGTCATAATATGAATTGATCTGACCTTTAGAGCAAATGGCTGTGACTGTTGGTTTCAGTCAGGAAGTGTTTTTCAGGGACAGGGACAGGGTTGTTGACGTATGTATCCAAATATAGAGTGACACCGATACCCATATATCACCAGCTGAGATCACAGGACTGGGCCGTCTGAGTGCCTGTGTGTGGGGGATGTAGCCCACATTATTCACTGATCCTGTGGAGGAAAACGGCATGATGTCCACAGTTGGCATTACAAGTCATTAACCTAACAGTCAGCAGCCTCCCGTGAAGCTGGAAGGGGACGCTCCCTAGCGGGAAGCCTAGAGAAGCCCTGCCGATTTCGCCTAGCCCAGGGCGGACGTCGCCCCGCCGGTGTGCTCCGCTGTGTTTGTGTTTGGGCGATCACCTTTACTCCAGCTCATAGGGCTCAGTCTGTGTTTGGGCGAGCACCTTTACTCCAGCTCATAGGGCTCAGTCTGTGTTTGGGCCCTCACCTTTACTCCAGCTCATAGGGCTCAGTCTGT
>JAOYSI010002544.1:10568-34813 GCA_025775065.1 Hiodon alosoides
TTTTCAACACCAGTAATAATGACCTCTATACCAGTACTCATGTTTTCAACACCAATACTAATGACTTCTATACCAGTACTCATGTTTTCAACACCAGTAATAATGACCTCTATACCAGTACTCATGTTTTCAACACCAATACTAATGACTTCTATACCAGTGCTCATGTTTTCAACACCAATACTAATGACTTCAATACCAGTAGTTGTGGCTTCGACACCAGTTTGCCATGACCATGCCAAAGTCTAAGGCTAAATAAACATTACCTGGGTCAAATATTAATTTAAAGCATTATTATTAAAGATTATTCGTGTGTATGTGAAGTAAATTGTTTTATTGTTTTATGGAATTCTGGAACATGCATTGTGCGAAAGCTACAGGAGAAAAAATAGCTAAAATGTTAAGTTATATATTTCCTTTTAATACTTTATAAATATAAATTTAGAATTTTTATTCAATTCAGATCAAATGGCTCGATCTGCAGGTGTGGGTACTTACCAGATAATCCATTCACTGCTCTGGTTAACTCACTCCTATAGAGACAGAGGGGAACAATTCATTCAGGTTTTTCATATTTCTGCTGCGTTCAAAAAGATGGGTCCATTGTCGGTTTGTTAGAAGTAGTTCCGCAGTTACAAGTAGCGCGACAGGGAGTGACAGCCGCCTACCTGTGAAAGTGTGGGAGCCCAATTGCGGAGATGACAGAGATGTCCGTGGGTCTTAGGGCATGAGCTGAGTCAGGATCAGACAGAGATTGAGACCGAAAGAAACACAGAGGCTAACCTAAACTGATGACTACAATGTGTTCTGCTCAAAGTAGACAAGGAGGCAAGAAAGTGATTGTAAAGGAGGGAATTTAACTCCCTCAAGAAGTTATGAATTCACTGACGGCCTAACAATATCTGGGCGCTGAGGGCCAACTTACCAGAAGCAGCAGGAGACAGTGATAGGGAGGGCTGGGCGCAGAGCAGGGTCAGTAAACTGTCTGTCTGTTGGAGGGGACAGAGATGGGGTCAGAGGGCGTGCATGCAAATGATCCACAGCTGTAACAACAAACGTTTACTGTATACATCACCGATGCACAAATACAAAAACCAAAGACAGGCGCACTCTCACAGGTCCTACCTTCTCAGACTCCAAAACTGGCAGGCTATTGGTTAGTCCGTTAGCTAACTGTGGGACTGGATACACAGGGACGCGGGGAGAGGGAACAGGTCATTTGCTGAGAACACACGTAGAGGACTGTGCCTCTAGCACGTATAACTTTTTAACATTTAATATCCAGGGTTAGGGTGAGGGTGAAATGCGAAATTATAACATTTTGGATGATAACGACTTGCCACTATTAAATGTAAAAAACGGCCTGCAACACCTACAATAATATCACCAGAGTGAAACCTGACTTTTGTGTCAAAAGCTAGGCTGTCATTGGGTCCCTAGCAGCTGTCAAAGGGACTTTGGACTGGGAAGTCAATTCAGTCTCTGGGCGAAATTGCGTCGGGAACTCCTCTCATAAACTTACAGAAAATGGGCTCTTGGCACAAACTCAAGGTCGCGTTCGGGTGCTCAGGCTGATAGCATTGTTAGGGTCACATGAAGTTCTCAACGCATTTGTGCCGTGTTTAGGTTTCATGCATGTCTAACACTGCAAGCATGCAAAAAGTCAGATGTTAATGTATCATGCAACACTATCTAAACACTTTCAAGAACTCAAGGCAAGAAACTGTGATGCATTTATAAATGACATATTCTGCCATCTGATTAGGGAAATCAAAAATAAACACCTTAATGTATCTGACCCTAACATTACTTTGCTTTAATAACACATAGTAAGGGGTTAAAATCTGCTACAACCAGACCTACAATTATACAATCATAATTATACAATTTTACTAACTAGCATATATATATATATATATATATATATATATATATATATACATATGATAAACAACCGACTAACTGGTTACACTAAAAAAGGCTTTATTTCTAATACCCCATAGATTCCATTGCTGCTTAACCCCATGCAGAACCAGTCTAGGTGTCAGAACCAGAGCCGGTCCCAGGAGCATGAGGGACCCATTTCAGCTACGAGGCCCAATGAAACAGCCACCAAAAGGATCTCCCATCCATTGCTCTGCGTGTCCTGATGTGCGCGTGGGCCCCTCCAGAACCACACACAGGAAGTTCTACAGCATCAGGGCACCCACGTCTAATCACTACATCATGTTCCTAAGGACTTCTGCAGCTGTCCTGTCAAAATACCCGCTTTTTAGCATTTCCTGACCTGACGTGTTGGGGATCCGTACAGTAATAACGGTTGCCATGATACCTGTAAGCGCAAGATGTCCCAGCAGTGGCAGGACCAGTGCAGGGAACCGTACATATCCAGCAACCTCCATGATCATTTAAAAGTTTCCACCCCTCTGTCTTCTGTCTGACCAGCACACCTGATACCCTATCGATGTGACCTTCTGACTTGGCAGTGCTGTTTTGTTGACTCTCAGTGTGTCTCTACCAGACTGTCACTCTGTGTCTACCCTCCCTCTGTCTGACTGTCTGTCTGGCCGGTGCGTGTGCTGGTAGTATAAGATAGGGGGAGGGGGCGGGGCTAAGCTTGTCACCTCTTCGAGAATATGCCTGCCATTGCTTTCTCTGCGAGTGTGAAAATGCATGCCCGTAAATTATCTGGCATCACAACGGGAATTCATTTGAAAAACTGAGACAGATTAAAAATGTCTCTACTAATCAGGGATACAAAATCTTATTGAGCATGGAAGATAAGAGAGAATAGATATAAGTTAAACACAGTTTTACCAAATGTAAACGATTGAAACATGAAATTGTTTAAAACTGAAAAACGTCTGAAGTTTATTAAACGCTCGTCTCATTCCCAGAAACACAGAGGTTAATAGAAATTCTTCTCTGAAAAGGAAAAAGTACATACGAGACAGGCGTTAGGTTAAATTTAGTACCTGCTCCAACAGCACCTCACACACCACGAGAAGCCAATCATATTACCATATACCCTCTACTCATCTTAACCGATGAACTATTCTTACCCACCGACATGTGGTTCTCAGTAGCACTGATTATATCAGGTTTCTATTGTGTTTTTAACTGGCTCATGAATTTAACTGTTAGCTTTTTTACCCTCTAGATAAGGGCGAAAATCGAAATGAGCCCTTGTTTTATATGAAACAATCTACTGAAGCTGATTATGTTTTATTGCGCTGAGCAGATGGGAAGACACGAAACAATAAGACAGTCTTTAGGTGGCCACCGTAAGGGCGGCATGGCGGGCGGGCGGGCGTAGGAAGGACACTGGAGCTAGGAAATGAGGAAAAAAATCTGCTCTGGTCAATAACTCTTGTTTTAAGAGCTGAAGATGTGATCAGCTGAACTGCGAAGAGGAATAGTCAGCTATTTGTAACTCTCTGGAAAACAACCATGACCAGGTTAACTGCGGGGCGGGTGGGGCGTCTGAAAATTACCGGCTCAAACTTTTCTTTAAAACCTTGTTAACAGCTCCATAGAGCACCTGAACCATAACTATGGTACAATTGTGCAACACTTGCACACTTAAAACAAATACACCACCTTAAACCACATCCCTTAAATATGATGTGAATATAATATTCAATAAAAAGGTCTATTGGCAATCTATAGATTTAACAACGATTCACAATGAACACGTGACAGAATGTTATCCTCAATATAAATAAACCTTACAAGCCCCTTCTGTGTCCCACTGGTGAAACCTGCAGGGAAAATGTTCAGACAAGCCATGAGGACAAGCGCTGCGGTTTTCTCCTCAGGCGCTGTCCCTCACTTTCCACTCAAGGTCCACCAGTCAAAACGTTTCATGTCACTGAACGACACCATGCAGGAAGACTAGAATCAGGCACCTACACTGGGCATGCGCACTGATTTTATACTTAATCTGAAAACACATGTTTTTTTCTGAACATTAGTCTCTTTTTACTACAAATTAAAGTGAGTTTTTCCATTTATTCGTTGAGTGATGAACACGCTGATTCGGCACAGGCCCAATGTAAGCCAGAGGATCCATCTAAATCACTACTCTGCACACCCTTTCGTGGTGCAGCGAAAACATTTTGATTCACTTGACGCCCCCCCCCCGTAGAGGGTGCGTATCGTCCATCTGGTCCACATCTTCAAGCCATCTGATTGCAGGGTGTGGTCAGAGATAAATATCCATAATTATCTCTGTTGACTGATTGCAATGTGCAATGGACCATAAAACAAATATGAACAAGCGGGTTATGTAAAACGATGTGAGAACAGAATTTAGGGACATTTGATCCATCCCTGTGGCATTGTATTAAGATACATACAATGATATACTTTTGTCCCTTGAATGGTACAGACACCGCCAACGTTTTCAGTGTGGAGAACCCCGGTTCTCCCGGAAAAACACAGTGCCCCGGGGTGGCAGTGGAGAACTTTAGGTTCAGCCATAACGGAAAGATCCTCATAGATAAATAAAAGGTCCTTATCATGCTGAGAGTCTGTTATTGTCATAAACATGCCCAAGAAAGGGTTCTCTTTATGCCACAGGTGTCGTTTAGATTAGATCAGAGTGTAAAATTAGATTAACCAGATTAAATGCTTGGGAACTATAAATTTATAGACAAATAAGACAGATGCAATTTTTGTCTAATCTGATGATAGTTCTTATTGTCTGTAGTACTATTACAAAACAGAAAACATCTTTATTTAGTTACTCACCACAACTGTAGAGTTTCGACCAATCATAGCATAAATTCAACTCGTAAATACGTGGCATAATTACATATTGTAACGTGCGACGGATCAAACTACAAGCGATGATTTACTCAACTGCAAATAGACTCAAACTTTATGACAAACTTATACTGCGCTTTAAAGCTGTTTCGTAAATTAGTTCAGATTCAGATAAATGGAACAGATAACGCTGCCAAGCGCTAACCGTTACCTTCATGGTTAAATTTCTGTAAAACCCCTGGGGATATAAAGACCCTGATTCACATCTACACTCTCGGAACTGTGTGTATGCTAAGTGTGGTTCCCTTATAGGCAGTATTTTTTTAATATACCGGTGTATAGAAAATAGTCTTCATTTTCTTTTTAAAACATCAGTTATTTCTCCACTCCTTATCTCAAAAACTTTCCTGCAGCGCTACCCCATACACTGTGCTTGTCGGGGCTAACAAACTGACACACCGATTTTCATGCATATCAATTGGGATTGACCAACTTTTTGAGCTGTTTGGACAATCGACTTTGCGCGAACCTCAACTTTGTCTGCGCGGCCAGACATAATACACGAGATATTTGGGTATTACAGCACAGAAATGTTTTTTAAGTGATGCTAATAGTACTCGTAATAACAAGTGTTAGATAAGATAGTCTTACTTTCCAACATAAAACATTTTAACTGGTGATAATGAAAATAAAAAACCGCTGTACAGTAAATGTAATTAAGTGTACGTGTAATCATTAATATTCCAAAAAAGGTACCCATTTTGAAAACTGCTCCCATTAATACCTACGATATCCGTTTCTTTCCGTAATTGCTTAACGTAGCATTAAGGGGACCTGATCGTCGCCTTCAGGCCTGACAAAGCTGCATCAAGAGGAGCTTTTCATGAAAGCACTAATGTTACAACCATCTCTTCTCCCTGGCAATCATGAAAGCGCTAACGTTACAAACATCTCTTCTCCCTGGCAATCTCGGCCGGCGGATCATGACAGCCCTAACGTTACAACCATCTCTTCTCCCTGGCAATCTCGTCCGGGGGAGAGGAGGAGAATCTGGGCAGAGATGCATGTGAAAGAGCAATGAGTGGGAAGATGAAAAGGAGGGAAAGTGGGAATGGGCGGGGCAGGTGCGGGTTCAATGTCCTCAGGACTCCTCAAGGCACCTCCACTCCCTGAGATGGGAGATAAGATTGGAGAGTTCAAGGAAAGGACACTGGGAAGGACACGGCACTCACCCGTTCACACGTATGTGAAGGTTAAGTGACCTCCCTGAAAGAACACCAAGATCACGATTCAAACACTTAGTTGAACGTGGCTGTTGTTCGCTTCTGCAAGGCCATTTCTCTTAAGTGCACTGAATTAAAACAATCCTAACTATGAATATGTCTCAATTAGGAGAGCAGCAATTATGTAAGCATGTTGTCACTATACAAGGATAAAAGAACCTTGCAAAAAAAAAAAAAAAAAAAATTACAGGAATGATCTTCCAGAAAAAAAATGACATAAGACTATCAACGGCATTATAGTACACAATAAAAACGGGGTAATATGGTTATCAGCGAAGAGCAGAGTTAACTATGAGCAGAGTTCTCTGAAAGGTTGAAGGGATAACCAACAGTGCATTACGAGTGGTTTATTCTTGATCCTTTCCATGACTACACTGGAGATGATACCCCTCTTCGAATTGGCCATGTTTTCCCATGCCAGGTAGAGCAAGCAAAATACCTCAAGCAAAATGGACAGGTGAATATTAGACTAAAGCAATTTGATGTAATTTGCTTGTAATGCCATCTACAATGTACAATAGTTCGTAAGATTGTTTAATGGTTAACGCTTAAAATTTAGACGGTCCTTAATTTAGGTCTAACCGCTATTTGAACAACTAATTACGAGGTCTTTGAAGAAACCAAATGGGATCCCAGTAAGCACGTCAGACCAAGATCATTACGCATTCAGCAGAGGTCTACACGGTTTAAACCTTAGAGTGCTTTCACACCCCCTAGTGGCTCAAAACCGTCAGTGGATTGGTTTGTGGAATGTGATGTATCAAAGTTGTTTGATTAAAAAATCTATGCTCATGGTTTGGTGTATATAGGACGAACTAAAGGCAGTTACAGAGCACAAGCTTGCGATTTAGCAAAAGGGGTCTGATTCTCCGGTAGCAAGACACTTTCTGGAATATACTAATTAATTTCAAGTTTATATATTGGCATTGAAAAAGTAGAGGCTGAGAATACCCAGATTATTTTATTTGTATTCCAGGTATGGACATAGGATTTCCCAGGAATAATTTAATTCTAACTTAATACTGCATCACCTGACACCAAGTAAAACAAGACAATGAGTATGAGTATCGCAGTTTCAAATACAATATGTAAATCGTATTAATTAAACTATCACCATTAAAATAACAACATGACAACACACAGCCTTTTTAAAAATATTTTATTAGAGATTTGTGTGTACTCTTTCTTACTAACTGTAAACAATTAGCCTAGTGCAAGCGTGCAAACACTCATTTCTTGAAAACACATACTGTTGCTTAATTAGTATTTTTCCACATTTAAGCCGCAAACAGCCATAATTGAAACAAATAAATAAATAAATAAACAAATAAATAAATAAATCGACTCACCCTCAGTTCTGGACGTTTCTCAGTTTTAAAGAGAACCATATATCAGCTGATTAAGGGGGCGGGGTTACGTTGCGTCACGTACCGGATGTTGATAGAGTCTGCGGGAACAGCTGAGAGAAAACAACAAGGTAGTTACCACTGTGACAGACGGACAAAAGAGAGGAAGAAGGCAGATTAAACTAGAAAAGAAGAGTGATACATCGAAATATACTAAATCTATCAAAGCTTTAGCAAACTTTGAAAAGGGGGCTTGAAAGTAAACTCTGGCAACACGTTAAAAACCCAGACAAAACAGACGGAGAGGTGAGACAGCGAGGCGCAGTGTGTGTGTGTTCAGAAACAAAAATCGTTGGAGTTTGGGGCAGAAATAAGCTCGTCGTGAAAACGATCCATGATGCATCTGTAGTGAACACAGTGGCGAGGTTTCGTGGTAACGGATTATTGGCTTTTGTTGTGCGGCAGTCAGCGAGTTCCCTACTTTTATTTTCGACGTTTTCCCACTTTCTGTCTTTGTGTTATGCTATTGAGTTACTCATTTCTGTTTGCTTGCATCTCGCTAGCTCTCAAGGCTACGCTGTTAGCCACCATCGTCTCTTTTATGGCACTATTTTACTTGGCTAGCTGATGATATAACGTACACTCGGTTTGCTACCTTGTACCATCGTATGCCAAAGCCAATAGCAAGTTGATTAAACTTTTTTTTTTGTTGTGTGTTCGGTTATTTTAGAAATTCACTCTATTCTAACCATGCTAAGTATATGCAGCAATCACGACCACCAATTAGTCAGTCGATAAATCAGGAATGGTTGATAACGTCGTAAGTTTGTTTGTTTTCACATTAGTAGCATCCTAAGATGTCGACTGTATGGACATTGACGCGACCTGTCTGTTGGGGTTTTTGTTGTGACGGCGCGCTCGGCTGACCTGATGTGTTAGAAAAGTGCGACAGCTAGCGCGCTATAGCTGTTGTGTTTATTGCGTACTCTTCATATTGCATAATAGTTAATTCTACATTTTAAACGATTAATTGTTTCAGCTTTAATCAGGACACTTTCTTTAAGAAGGGATTCGCAGCTCTGTCGCAGTCGTAAAATCGAGTACGCTTGTTTTCAACCGAGTGATTTTTAAAATATAGCTATTTAAAAAGATCAGTAAATCTATTTTAATAGGACCGTTTAAATGAATCCGTTTTTCGTATTTTTATTTTCTTAATACACGATGACATGCCACTGGACTGTAACGTAGCTTCTTTTCCGGTGTGTCTGTGTTTTGCGTCTGTGTCCGTTTCTGCTCGTTATGGTTTCTTTATTATAATGGCCTGCTAACGGGCCTTACGGGGTTGTTTTTTTCTTAGTAAACGCATTACCAAGCATTTTAACGCTGAGGAACATGTAGAAAAAAAACATGTCTTCTACAAATATAATAACGTAGACTAATTGCCTATTTGAGCCATTTTAAGCACAAGAGATAAGTCATAAATAAATAACTGAATTGCTGTTTTGGAGACTGACTGATTAACCTAGGGCAGTGAAAGAAGGAATTTGGGTCTAGATTCAGGCTTACGTTTTCTGTGATTACAGCATGGGGGGCTGTTCCCCCTTCTCAATGCTGCAGCACAGAGAGGACTTCGGTTATACCTGACTCATGGCAAGCAAAAGTTTTTCACCTGGCTTTTGACACTGTGGGGCCTCAGATCCAAGCAACCTCGGCTCCCTCTCTGAAGTGTAGTCCAGATTGCGCGACGCAAACACGATTGGGTTGCCATGATGGCAGAACGTACTGACTATGGATGTTGGAATGACCACTCTGTCTCCTTGAAGTCACTCTGCAACATGCAGTGCTGTTTGAGACAAGTATAGTATATATTTAGACACTGCAACTTTTCTCTTAAAGACAAGTATGACTTTGCACACACAGACAAAACTGACCATTTTTTTTTTTTGCCAACAAGTAAAATGGGAAGGAACTCTCATAGACATTGGCACCGATCCCTCTGAACCCTGCAGTGTTGGCCAGAGCAACTATGGCATTTGCAGTAATATTTAGTCGTCTTTTTTAGTTTGTTGAGGGATGCTTATCTGTGCTCTCAGCGGCTGTGTAAGGCCAATCAGAGTGTTGGCTGCAGTCCCAGGGGTGATGATAGCCGTGCTGACCTTATTAATGAAATGACTGTGGGGATATATGCTAACCAAATGAGTGGCAGCCGCAGTAGCAGTCCGGACATAGATTGCACTTTGTAAGATTTAGCTTCAGACACTTTGAGAGGAGACATTTCAGGGCTGATGTGAAGCTCATCTCTGACTATGTGTTTTGAAGGGGAGAACGTTCACGGTTAGTGACTGGGTGCTGATGCTGCGCGCCCCCCCCCCGGGGCAGAGATGATCTAATCTCTTTGTCTCTCACTCTCTTGCTGAGTCACCAGCAGTAGCCTGTCTGGGCACATCCTGCATGTGCAGCACTTTCCCCCACTTTACATTTGTTTTTATTCTGCTTTTCTTTATATATGTGTAATGTTTCTCATGTATCCTTAGCAAGCAGGTGCCTTTCTCAGACCTGCATTTGTGTACTCATGACAGACTGTGGGTTTTTTAAAATGTATTTTTCTTTCTAGCTGCGCTGTCTCCTTTTAAGCAGGCTAATTCCCTCCCACTTTCTTCCCGTGTTCCTCTCTCCTTAGCCCTCTCTGTGCTGGTTGACTTACGGCAGATTTGTTGTGGCACCTGTGGATTACATGGCATCTGCAGCGTACTCAGCTGATAGGGCATCTGTACTGCCCAGAGATTCGCCCCCGTTGTGTGCCAGAACATGAGTAGGCAGTCTGTGTCACGCCCTGTTTGCAGATGGGGGTCCGCACTGTATGGGGAATAAAGAATGGCCTGAGGCACTGAGCCATCACATGGAAAAAAACTGGACCATGTCCCTATATGGCACTAATGAACTTAAAACCCTATCCCACAGTGTTTTTCCACACACACACACACTGGGCTCCGTCATGCATTCAGTGCCCTGCAGAGCTAGAGACGTGACCGCGCCCCTCTGTGCCGTTATGGGAGGAAGGACAGACAAATGGCTGTGACTCAGTGAGGGTGTCACTGTCTGGTCTGAGGACACAGTTAGTGCGCTTGTGTGTAAAAGCAGTAGCGGTGATCTTGCATATTCCTACCATTTGTCTGCTTGAACGGCCTCCGTGTGTATTTACCTGATTTTCTATCTCTCTGATCCCTTGCAGCAGAGGGTATTGTGGGTTACCGAGAACAGGAAATGGTAATGTTTCAACCTCTACAGAAAGTGGATGCCAACGCGGCGGTCATGACGGAGGTGCTGATTTTAATCCTTTTCCACAGGTAAGTTCCAGCAGATCAGAGAGCCATGGGGCGGATCTTCCTGGACCACATCGGAGGGACACGCCTCTTCTCCTGTGCCAACTGCGACACCATCCTGACCAACCGCTCTGAGCTCATCTCCACGCGCTTCACAGGGGCTACGGGCCGCGCCTTCCTCTTCAACAAGGCACGCCCACATCAGCATGCAAGCGGGCATCCGCCTAGCACAGCTGTGACACAACTTGCACCCCCAACATACCGGATGTGCCTACCTCACCCCTCACCCATGTTTTACCCAACATTCACAGTTCACACGTACACCATAATAGACAGAGGCTGCTATGGTCCTTGGAGGGGTGCAGTTCAGTAGTGTTTACAATATCCTACAGGGGCTTCACTAGAATATATCTGGCTGTGGTTATCAGGTTCAGTATGAAAACTCTGTTTATGAATGACAAGAATTTAAACTCCAAGGTATGACACGTATAAAGGATTGACAATTTGTGTCTGCAGGTGGTGAACCTGCAATACAGCGAGGTGCAGGACCGCGTCATGTTAACGGGCAGACACATGGTTCGCGACGTCAGCTGCAAGAACTGCAACAGTAAGCTGGGCTGGATCTACGAGTTCGCCACCGAGGACAGCCAGCGGTACAAGGAGGGCCGTGTCATCCTGGAGAGGGCGCTAGTGAGGGAGAGTGAGGGCTTTGAGGAGCACGTTCCTTCTGACAACTCCTGAGAACCCACGCCGCCACTCCGACATTGACAGCCATCATCTCTACTCTCCCCCAGCCTCCACGCCGTCTCTGCTGCCAAAAGGCCTTTTGTCAATCACAGACTCTGACGACTTCCCAGCAAGGGTCCATCTCTTTATATCCGCACACTCCATCTCTCCTCATATGCACCTAAACTCTATGCCTACACACCCACACACACAATGACTCTCTATACCAAGACAAATCCCCATCCTTGGATACAAACACAACAGCAACCCCCATTTCTCTCTGTACACACCTGCGCAGTGTAGCCCACCATAACTAGAAATGTGCACGCACTTCACCATCAGTCCCAGCGCATGTCTATAAGCAACTACCCTCTAGCTTACACGGACATGCATACTATATAATATTATATTATATATATATATATATGCAGGCAGGGCACAGACAAACTCATTGTAAACTGTACCGTTTCCTCACCATTATCTGCTCGCTCTCTGCTGTAGTTCTGGAAGAGAGGGAGGAGAGAATGAATGAATGAGAGAGAGATGGAGGAGTATGGTACTCAGATTATGTGACAGGTTTGAATCTATGTTTGGGTGCTTTTCCTTGTTTACTTGGCCAGGACTGTGTCTCACTGGATGTATATATATTTCTCAGACTTGTGTGGCTCGTTGGGTGCCGTTTCCAGGATTTCATAGTCTCTAATTCTCATGCATTACAGCTGCCTAGCAATATAGTACATTGGACTTGGGTTTTACTATGAAAGGTGCACCTTGCGTAGTATCCTCTGGTGTAGCACACACAGTCACCATTCAGATCAGTTCAGTACCGGGTCGATGATGGCTGCCAATCTTATCCGTGTCTCGTTTTGTGTGTTGCCGTCGGTTGCAGTGTTGAAAGTGCCTCTCTCTCTCTCTCTCTCTCTCTGCCTGTTTGGTCTAAGAACGCCCATGTGTGTCCAGAATCCTCTTGCCTCGCCCTTCTTTGTGTTGCACGGGGGAATCACCTGTGAAGGTCGTATTGGCCTAGCAGACTGCAGTTGTGATTGCTGAGTGCTCCGCCGATGTCTGTGGCAACCACTCAGGGGACACGTCCTGCACAATTTTTTTTACAAAGGGAGAGATTTCTCTATTTATTCATCATTGCCAGTTATTTTCTTAACCCAGTTGCAACTTCTATACTAGGGAATTGTGAGATCCACATAGCCTTCCTTTTGGCCTGAAGGTAACATGCTTTGTAAGGGATTCACTTCTGTGAGTGTCGCTCTCATTGGTGGGTTGGTGCCCGGGGCGCGTGCGTCCCGTCTGCTCACATTCCTCTCAGGTGGCTGTGAGGGCACGTCTGAATTCAAGGGCCTGTCCCCCTTCCCTCCGTCTCGGCATCACAACAACAGCGTTGGCGACGTGTGTGCATTTGTGTGCGTGTGCGCGAGTCGCACCCAGCCCCCGCAGTGACGCGCCCAGGTTGGGAGACCAGACGCCGACGTCCCCCTCTCTCTGTGGAACAGCCGCAGTGTATCTGCAGACTGGTGATCCGTGCTTTTGTAGACCTTGCTGCTGTTCCCACCCCACCCGTGACTGCAGTGCCCTCCTGCCTCCATCGTGCAACTGTGGGACATGAGAATCATCAATATCTTTTATTATTGGTAGTATTGTTATTAGTAGTATTGTTATGGCTGGTATTAAGGTTCTTTTTCTTTATTTGATGTTAAAATTAAAGCAAGAATGTGTTTTCTTCTGTAGATTTGTCAATAAAGCGTGTAGTCTCGCTGAATGTGTCTTTTGTGTCGTATTTCTGCCACCCTAGGGGTGTAGTATGTTAGGATATCCATTTTCTTCGTCTTCTCTATGTAAGGTCCATTGTGGTTGCGTTATGGAAGTTTAAACCTACTTGCCTCAGTGGAAAGCCTGTTATTTTGATTCGAATTGGGTCTTGAACATTTCTCACTGTGTCCAGCAGATGGTGACAGACGATTGTAATTAGTCTCGCTGCTCATGACTAAGTGTTCTGCCCAAGAGTTGGAGTATGTGCACTTACTAGGTGGATACATTGTCGGGAAAAATTAAATGATTGGGGGGGGGAGGCCTGTAGATGTTATATTTGTTTAGTTTAATTAGGTATAGAATGTTTAAATACAATATGGTTTGAGCTTAAATTATCATTGATTAGGCCGAAGTGTGGTTCTATTTAAAAGTTTAGGCACAGATTTCAACTATGTTCCAGAATGTAGGTGCATTGCATTACCCCTTAGTAAAGTAGTCTGCTGTAGCAAAATGTTAAGAGTAATTATTCATATCAGTATCTTTTCCCAATAACTGCGAAAGCTGTCAAAACATATTCCTTAGATCTTCAAAGCTACATATTTGTATATGTCAAACCAACCGAAACTATACAAAAATGATTATATTCTTAAGGAGAATTTAATGAGAACTTTTTCCATATGTTTAGAGAAGGGGTTGAGCCACCAATTGCCGGAAATGTGGGAGGGTACTCAATTGTGCTGTGGTGTATGTTCCACGGCTGATATATTTTTAAACATACCTATGCTCTTAAACTGTGTGGTGTTGCATAAGACCAATTAACGAGGAGCCAACGACTGATATATCAATCGCTACCTGATATATACGTTCACGTTAAATAATTGTACTGGCTGGATACAAACAAGTGGGGCTTGTCACCCTTGGTCGGGTGTTCACCAACTTTTCTTTTGTGAAACAATAGAGAAACTTGGGGAAATAACTGCACAAAGTTTATAAAAGTCTCCTGTAAAGAGAAGCAGCTCTGCTGTGTATCCGTTTACATATATCCTGGTGCTTCAGAATAAGTTTAATAGTTGAATAAAAAATAATTTTGATAGTGACCCTGAAATGAAGCAAATTATTGGTGCATTGAAGTACCACAGAAAGCCCCCAGTCAGCGGTTTTGAGGTTTGTTAGTTTAACCATTAAATGGGTTAAAAGAGATGTAACTATTAAACTAATCCCATGCACTTGTAAAGAGATGATTTTAAATCAATTTATGTCGTAGTTAACAAAAGTTACATAATTTTAGCATTTTACCTCAGGCCAAAAGTCATACAGCTATGTTATTCTACGTGACGAGGTTGTACGTCCCATCACATTACCTCATGTATCATGTGGCTGTTTGGGGACAGTTCGAAAGGTATGATTGTACCCACTGCCGATGCAATACCCTGCCTCTAGGCCTGTGTGTTCCAATGTATTATAACTGGAGGCTACTTTCCAAACATTTGGAACTTGTCATGCAATAAGGAGCAGATTTGTGAGAATGAAGGGGATTTACAGAACAATTCTTTACGGGTTAATGTCTTACTTTTTAAAATCAGAAATTGACAAGTGTTGTTTTAGTTTGGGCATGTAGGCTGGGTTTGTAAAAAGAAACAACCGGTTGGACTTAACCGTCCCTTCTAGTATTGCTTTTACAAGACCCAGTTAATGTATTACAGTACACATTTTAAAAGGCATTCATCTTTCAACAGTTCAACAGCTGATATTTAGTCATAACTTCAAAGCTTACCCGTATTTCGCGTCTTAAAGATGTGTGCCAACGTCTGGACAGGCCTACATTTAAGCATGAATGTGTTCGGATTCTGAAAAAAAAAAAAAAAAAAAAAACATGCAGCTAAGAGTCCATTTATTTATAAAAACAATTCTAGTCTTACAATTCTTAGTGTTTCACACAATGTCGGACACCTCCGCGTTTGCTGGCTCGGCGCCCGACACGCAAAATGATCCAACCATCGATAGTACCCTATCGTACTATATTCCCATCATCCATAACCAATCGTGTAATCGAATTGATTTAACCCTTGCTCCAATAAAGATTATTAAAGGCTGTAGTTTCATTATACTGATAAGGTTCCAGTCACCGTTGACGTGTCACGAAAATGTGATGTTAATTTCTCTATTTCACCCACGAGGTCATTGAGTGCAAATTCTAGCAAGACTATAAAACGGATACTGCCCTAGATACGTACCAGGAGCCAGTGTGGCAACCAATAATTCCTCCCCATACGATAATTTAGTTTTTTAATATACGCATGCGCATATCGCAAAACCAAGGGGATACTTCTAAATAAAATACCCCCTAATACTTCTTACGTAATAACGTTTCCTCAACATTTTAACACGGATGTAAAGAGACGGAAATTCACGCTTTAAGATCACTTTGCTTAAAATTTTAAAAAGATTTTAAACAACCCAGTAGTATCTGACAAGGAGTCAGGATCGGATCGCTTTAATGCGTTATGATACGAAGGGGTACTATCAATTACGACACCTGAGTCCCCAGTAACCATCCATATTTTTTTTAACCAAAATAACAACGTACTCCGTGTTACAATTTTATGTTTTTACAATATAAACAATGAACGATCTACATATTAATTGCCTACTAATGTCACATGCTCGCAAATGTGGCCAGTTACTTATTAACGTCGTGTGTAGCCGGTAGGCATCATAAAATTGTCAGACAAATATTATAAAAGATAAGGGTTCTAACACATATAAACACGTTGCACGTATCAGCGAGGACCTAACGCCATGCAAACAAGAGCATCAATGTGCTATTTCACGAACGTACCCCCATCACTGTACCAGTTGAACTTGTCCTACTGGTATCTAATACCGTACCCTTTGAGGAGAAGGGAGGACGTTTCAGAAGCGAGGAAGTCGGGAAAGTGCAGGTATTTGTGCCAGCGAACCAAAAGTGCACATGGGAGGAGAGGGGCGGAAGACTTAAGAGAGACACGTGTAGCAGTAACAAGCGATAAGGTCCTAAACCTTGAACAGAGGCTTTAATAGAGGCAGCAATTAACCCATCCATCGTTTTACATTACAGCCTGCTGAAATGACTAGGCGATTTCTGTAGAGACGGCCCCCGACTTTAGCTAATGGGAAACCCAATGCCCTATAGTTTGTGGCAGCTTTTTTGGTAATTGAGACGTGCCGAACATGACTACATGTCCTCTCCTCGAGCGACTTCATCGGGTTCCGTTAATCAATACAAAAACACAGACGAAAAGGTGTGACTGCGAAGACTACGGAAACGACCTGCACGTCTAGGCGCGGCAATGGGGCGCTACAGCGGAAAATCCTGCCGGCTCATTTTCATGCTCGTGCTGACCGTGGGGTTCTTCGTCGCCGAGATTGTGGCGGGGTACATTGGAAACTCTGTTGCGCTCGTATCGGACTCATTCAACATGCTGTCGGATCTTTTGTCCCTCAGCGTTGGCTTGACTGCGGCTCGAATTTCACGTCGCGCCCCCTCAGGGCGCTTTACCTATGGGCTAGCCAGGGCAGAGGTGGTCGGCGCGCTGGCTAACGCGGTGTTTTTGGTTGGGCTCAGCTTCTCCATTTCGCTGGAGTCCATTAAACGATTGGCCCGCCCGGAGGCGATTCGAAACCCGTTTCTGGTGCTGGTGGTTGGCGCGATGGGGCTTGCCGTTAACATAGTTGGGCTACTCATATTTCAGAATTACAGCTGTTGTGGAGACAGGAGGCGGCGAAGACGGGGAAGTTCTTCAGTATCCCAACCGCACAACGATAAAAAAGGCGAGGAGAACGGCGAAGCAGGTGCTCTTAGATATAACGTTATTAATTAACCAATAACAATAATCTTGATCATTATAATTATTAGTAGCAGATAGTCGCCGTAGTATTGATGTTGTCATTTAGATTTTATTAGCCCATGAAAAGCCTAATCGTTGTGTTTACCGTTAAATATCCATAATGTTGAGCGGAGACAGCTGTCCCAGTATAACATAGCGTATGGAAAATAAGTCAGTGTGTGTATGTATGTATATGACTGAACCGTTAACTAAAGAAACGTGGGCCGTATGTAGTCAGTGGTGAAGGTTACGAAGGCCACAGGTTTGAACACAATTAAACCTGTCCACCTGTAAACCCGGTAGCTATGTAAGTGTATTGAACTTGTAATTTTAAGGTATGTTTTAGAATATAAATTATAGAACCTTTCAGGCTTGGAAACATTGATTCATCACAGTAGGTATATTCCCAACCTCAAATATATTAAAGATGTAGATCGTCCTGAGAATTACAAAGGATTGGTGTCAACATATCTATCATCACTGTCTAAGAATTTCACTTATGGCGGAAAGCTAAAAAATACACATAGTAAATAACTAGCAAATATATATTTGTACGTAAACTGATTGTTTTCATGTGAAAGAGGAGGCATTTATGCTGTTGGATCTGTTGGTAGGAGCCTAACATTCATCTTAAATGAAGAGAATCTGTTTTTACTGATTCTGAAATGCAAAGAGGAAAAATCCTAGTTTTGTGAGTGAATATGCTACTAAGAACAGTGTTCCTTGACCATGTGACTCAGGCCAAGGCTTAGCTGTTGTCATGGTGATAATTCTGCTTTGTGTAACTGTCGACCTGGGCTGCTTTTGGAGATAAAACTTAGTAAAACTCTCTGGAACTCCCTGCTAGTGAGAGGCACACGTAGTAATGGGCGGGGGCAGGAGGGGTGCTCCTGGTTTGTGAATGCGTCAGTGTACCTGGTAGCACAGAATGAACGCTGTGACACTTCGTGTCTGACCGTCAGTAGTCATATGATGTCTGGGTGTTCTGTTAGAATGCATGTCTTTCAGAGTCTGCTGGTCTGTGTGTGGCTGGAGCGTCTGTCTGCACAGTGTGCGGGTGTTGAATATCGAGTACCTTTGCATCAGGTGGCTGGCAGCATTGAGCTCTTTGGTGTCTCTCTCGCAGACCTTGCAAACACACGGCCTGTCTCGTTGGTACGCAGGTGCTCCTGTGCTGCACGTAGATGTCCCGGGAGAGATCGCACAGGAGAAGGAGGGTCAGCCACTCAACATCCGAGGTACGCTCAACGGGACTCGCCGACCGCGAAGAGAACCTGCCACGAGGGTGTAGAAGGCTGCCAGGCGTGACGTCTTTCAGATCACACTATGGTTTCACCTCTCTGTCTCCCGTGCTGCAGGGGTGCTGCTGCACGTGCTGAACGACGCTCTGGGCTCGGTGGTAGTGGTGGTGGCGTCGACGCTGTTCTACATCTGGCCGCACCAGCCGGATCAGCCCTGTAACTGGCAGTGCTATGTGGACCCTAGCCTCACCCTGTGCATGGTGGCCATCATAATGGTCTCCGCCGTGCCTCTGCTGAAAGAGACCATCAGCATCCTGCTGCAGATGAGCCCCGTTGACCTGCCACTCAACACAGTGTGTGAGTTCTGGGCGGTTAGGGGTCTATCCTCACCGTTCTGCATTGGATCAGCTCTTGACAATCATTAGGTCCTGTAGAGGGAAGTTTACACTTACATGGCCCTGTACTGTAAAGGATTACTTTCACACTGTCTTATCCTAGACTGCTCCGTGTCTACCCTGGAGTCATCTGCCGTATAAGGTTGAGTGTTAGGTCTATGTTAAACTTAGGTAAAGAGGCTGTCAGTGTATTTACCTGTTATCTGGCTTTTCCCTGCCCCTCTCTCTCTTTCATTGCCCTGGCATCTGTCCAGTGGAAGATGTGTCCCGCATCCAGGAGGTGCAGAATGTGCACGAGGTCCACGTGTGGGAGCTGGCGCACAGGCGCAATGTCGCCACGCTGCACGTCAAGTGTGCGGACCCGCTCTCCTTCAGCGCCCTCTCCCAGCAGGTCCGCAAGGTGTTCCACCTGGCCGGGGTCCATAGCGTCACCATTCAGCCCGAATTCAGCCAGAGAGGGGATAGCCTGCTCTGCAGTACCCCTTGCCTGTCACCGGAGTGCCAGGAACAGTCCTGCTGCCCAACAGCTCCCTCGCCCCAACCGTTCTCGAGCCGCCCCCCGGCCACGCCCACCAAGGGGGAAGCCGTAAGTCTATCTGAAGAGGTGGTCCTAAGAGAGTACGGGCAGGAGTACGAGAACAGCACCAAGTTTTAACGGGCAGAACAGAGAGCTGGTGATGAGATGAGAGATTAAAAGTGCATCACCTCTTCATCTGCAAGAAAGACTAAAAAAAAACCAGGGCTAAAACCATTAGGCTTGCCAGGGCTTGACGTCCTTTCCACAGGGTCATTGACTGCAATTCGACGCTCTACCCCAACACTCCTAAACCTACCAGATGAACAGATTTCTAAAGCAACATCAGCACCCCTATGGCGAAGGAGCAGATCTGAATCTGGAGAGTCACTGCGGTGAAAACGGCGTCAGGCATCTGAATCCATCCCCACACCTTCCTCGCTGTAGTCGCAGTGAAAGCGTAAAAGGTTCATCCTCGCTGCTTAATCCCCATAACTCAGTCATCAAAAAAAGCCCTTGGTCACGAAGAAAGTCAGGTTCTGCCCAGCTTGGTGTAGTCTCTGCGACGGGTGGATACGGAGGTGCTTGAATCAGGTGGTTTAGTGCCACTGTGCCTCCGGCATACAGAGTTTTGTGACTGTTGCCTTGACTCTTAATTCAATCAATTCAATCAAGGAAAACGTTTTTGTTTTAATAATTGATAATGATTTAAAAGATTGAAAAGAAAATATTCTTTTAAAATGCCTTAAATCTCTTCTTAGAATGACTCTACCCTGTGGGGAAAAAACAAACACATAAAACCGGTCTTTCACTAGGTGAAGAATGCTACTTTGGTAAACTGTGTGGGTTGGCCAGTACAAAATAAATCACATACAGAAGTGTTTTTCTTTTTTAAACGTACCTCGCTCACCTTTTATGCAATGTGAGAACACAGACAGAAGATGGCAGCAAAGTACAATGAATTCTGTGTTACTCCAGGCGTCTGATACGGCACACAAACCCGTAACAGCCTTAATTTACATTGACAAATAGACTGCACTATTTAAGGGTAGAACTTCGCTGTTTACCTGTAAACCGTTTAAGCGCTTATATTTTGGTAATTACTATCGCGCTCTTCTGAAAGAATAATCTATTATACGTTTATGGATCTACTGACCACCGATACTGATGTCGACGTATTATGATTGTAAAAAAAACACAACGGAAGAGATTACTATAAGAAAAGCACTGCAGCTATTCTGTCTTTGCAAACCACAAGGTCTTCACTGCCTCTCTGTTACTCCAGGAAAAAATCCTCATTTGTACACATGCACCATGTCAGTGTCACAGTCCAATCATTAGGATCAGAAACGTCACGGGAGGGATCAAAATCATGACGTGGTGAGAGAGGGAGAACGCGTTGGAGAGGGTGATGGAGCATTGGATAAGGAGGTGATGAAACACACTCGCACTCACCACCAATATCGCCACTACAAGAAAAGCCGCTTTTAATAAGCAGAAAAACGAAGCACATCTCGCGCAAACGTCCGCGTCGCGCGGAGGTGCATCTTCCATTTACCTGAGTCATTGTTGTGGTCCTCTGCCCGTCGCTCGTGCGAACACAACCTAGAGAAAAGCGCAATTTAACGCCACACTGCACCGGGAGACAACAGAAACACCTTCGCATAATACAATGGGAATGTATGGCTGCCAAGCCAACATGATGATGATGATGATGTTTCAGGGGACTGGCAAGGGTTGGAGTTAACATTAGTTTGGATTAAGGTGGCCTTAACAGAATCAGAATGTTATTTTAAATAAAAGTGCAACCCTCACACCATCATTGACCTACTGGCTACTTTGTCCAGTAACCCAGGCTGATTACATGCCAGACACATCTTTTTACAAAGACTGTGAGGTGGTGGGGGTCAGGGATGGAAAACTATCATCGTGTCTGCTGAATGCCTCAGTGGACAGCGGTATTGAATTCCTGCCCATACCTTGTAATGCCACACCGAAGCAATTCAGGAACGCAGAAAACGGCACTAAACAGAAAGGCTAAAACAAAAATTTGGGGTCTTCCTGTTGCAAGTCTCCATTTATAAATTTGACAAATAACACATGATCCAAGGTGACAGAGGTCAGGGTGGTTATAGGAACCTAATTAATGACCAGTGTGTAGAAAGATCAAATCCCAGAAGTGGATCCGTTCAGAAAGCTATTGAATTTCTCGATAAAAAATCGTGCAAAAAGTACAAAAAAGTGCAAAGAGCTGGTATTGAGTGAGTGCCAGTGGATTTGAACAGTTTGGAATCTAAGCTCCTCTCTAAGTGACAGCTGAGCTAGTTCCGCGGCTCGGCAGGTAATAGTAGCGTTCACTGCGTAAGCTGGGTGTAAGCAACCAGGGAGATTCCACCTGTACCATCAAATACAGGCTGGAAGTAAAGGAGAGACTGTTCCTAATGCTTATAATGTCTTTGCATCAATCTAGCTTTCTGCTTCCTTCTTGGAACAGCTCACGACACCCCTGCTGTCGTACAAAATAATAAAAAACCTTGAAGTAATTGCTTCTGCCAATGACCTCTCTCTTCCTAAACCCTGTCTGCCAAAATGGAATTCATTGGCCTTTTCCCTCCACTATTCCAAAAGCTGTCCAAATTGCCTTCTCCACCTTGGATTAGACTCTGTGATGCCAAATGAGTCCCAATTGTGACACACTGGCCCTTCCCCTCCTCCACAGTAACATCACTAGCAGGCCTGTCATTCCACCAGTGAAGTGGGGAACGGTGGCATGGACCTTAACGACATCATGCTGCATCATGTTGCTGGGCAACCGTTTCCAACCCCGTTGCTATAGCAACCCAACCTTAGCTTAAGTCCCTTGATCTTCGCTGCCTGTGTCGGCTGTGGATTTACCATGTCTCCTTACAGCGAGTTGGTCAACCTGCTGCATTGTAACCGTCTTCTTAATGACCAACTAAGACATCATCTACAAAAGCTTAGTTACAGCCTATGGTGGTTGTATACCAGTCTTCTTTTAATACCATAACTGCAGTGTAATGAATGGTTTATAGTACTGAAGTGTGCCCTTTGATCACTATTTGCAAGGGCAAATGGGGAAACCGCAAATACCAAACTCAGACAGCTTGACTTTACTTGGGTTAACAAGAAATCCAAAAACCCTGTAAACATCAAAGCTAACAATCCTCAGGTATTGTTCCCTGTAGTAACATGGGTTAAAAACTACACAGACGATGTTTATCAGTGAGATGCACTGTGCTGGTACGTTTCAGCTGACGGACAGAAAAAAAACTGATTCAATCTTTGTTAACTTAATGTTCAGTCACCCAGAGACATGTCAAGGTTTACGTTTTTTTTCCCCCCTACAAGGGGTGCTTGAGAACCTTTCAGGTGTAGACTGCACAGGATACTGAGTAGAATATTAATCTCTCCTCGCGTGTCTTAGGCCAGTATTCTAGCATGCAGTTCTGTTTTAAATATGTTCGACAACCTCCGGGTAACGGTCCAAACTAACGCAGTGTTAACTGAACATAATGCCCCTACAGTCCCTGCCTGGGGGGTAAATCTGGAACAAAGAGTAAACGTAGACTGCAGTAATGAATGTCTAATTATCATGGCCCGGAATAAGACTTCACCTAGTTATTCGCCACTGCGCAGAGGAAACTTTGTGCACGCAGACGGGGGAGACAACTCTGCCACCCTGCATGGCCACCACGCCCTAGCCTCCACCTTGTCAGGGACATTATCTGCTGTCATTTTGACTGCTGTGTACATTCATCTCAACGCTAATGCCCAAGCTGCACTCAGCAAACCTTAAGATTAAGGTTACAAACCAGTTCATACCCCAACGCAATCTTCATTATGAAGGTTGACTTTGCCGTTGCAATCTTAAAAACAATCAGCATGTAAAATGCCCCACCTGGGGTAGTGAGGTCTGGATCACTGTTACACACGTTAAAAGGCGATCACACACACACACAGCTGTACAATGCTGGTCGGAGGAATCCATAGACTCCTTTCAGAGGAGAAAAAGACATTGCCTACCTGGGGGAACATCCCTGCACTGTCTTTCTGGAATCTGAAAAGGTGGGGCAATATCTTAGGCCAAAGGCCTTTTTTATCTTTATTTTCAGAAAAAACTGTTAGGTTGGCCAATGGGGACTAAAAAGACGCTATGATAGACGGTCCCTAGCGGTTGGATTTCGAGATGAATTGTTCTGAGCCAGCAATAGCAAACTTTCTACCCCTGCATCCTTCCCACCTTCTACGATCTGGACGGACAGTTACAGCTGACGGAGATCCTGGGGTTCCCTGATAATCCCCATCTTCACGTCGGCTCCACAGATGGGATCTGCTGCCTGCAGAGTGGCGTCCATCAGCGTGCTGAGCGAGGGACTGGAGCGTAACTGGAGCCTGTCCTCGTTAGATCCTGGCAAGGCGGTCAAAAGAGGCGGTCCCGTGCCACTGCTAAGGCATTCCTGAAGGTTTCCTACCCTCAAGCGTTTGGCGACTAACCAAATCAGTTTCCAACATTGTGGCTTCCCCGTTGCAAGGTCGGTGCCAACGCACGGTCGACAATCAGCTCTTGGCTTCGATAAAGTAAATAAATCAAACACCAAAACCCTTTATCAGATTTGCAACACTGCTTAGACGCTTAGCCCACACCCTTATCCCGAGTCTTAGACAGCTTATAAAGCTTTCCTCTATCCGTTTATACAGCTGGAAGTTGGCTACCTTGGCGGACGCATGCCAGCATGGCAAAGTACAAACCCAGGATTCAGAATGAAAACATAGCAGAGGGCCGCAAGCCAGAGCTGGAGAACGACGTCCCGGTACTCAACCAAGAGCTTACCCGGGCAGACAATCCTGAGCGTTAGGCCCTGTCGACCACGGTCACGTCTGATGACCATAAGGGCCAGAGCTGGAGAACGACGTCCCGGTACTCGACCAAGAGCTTACCCGGGCAGACAATCCTGAGCGTTAGGCCCTGTCGACCACGGTCACGTCTGATGACCATAAGGGC
>JAOYSI010002545.1:0-15964 GCA_025775065.1 Hiodon alosoides
GCTGTTTTTCCTTATCCCTCTCGTGGTCCCCTATTTAATTTCTTTACCCATGTGAGGGCCTTAAAACCCTTGGGTGAGGTTGTGTGTCTTTTTTGCAACCCCCCCCCCCCCCCTTTGTTAAATGGTTGTGTGTTCTTTATGGTTGAAAGAGATGCAGACAGAACCTTTCAATAGCATGTAATAATTGTGAATTTTTATTCTGTTCGTAAGGTGCCAACATGAAATAAAGCCTAAATTTAATGTCAGAATTAGAGAACACCGAGTTTTAATATATAAAATAATTCATTGGGCATCACAAAACAAATTACTGTGGTTAATGGATGAAGCCCTAAAGTTATTCTGTGTTTAAATGTTTGTGTATGTGTGTGTTGATGTTTGCAGAAGTGTCCCCCATTTTGTGACTGCCAGAGTATACGTGTGCATACTTGGTCAGGGTTATCCACATGCCAGAACTGGAGAAGTCCAGTGTCAGATCTCTTCTGTACAGTGTTGCCATGGAATCTCTCACTGGGGGTGTCATTTGACGTCCCTGCTAATGAAATGCAACGCAAGCGCTCTATTAATACTTATATTGATTCATTATGGAGGGTGGATGTTACAGAGGAGCAGGAACTTCTGGACATGGTGATAGCAGCCTTCTCTGGAAATTTCCCAAGATTAACACTTTGTAGTAGATACAATCCGGATACAAGTCAGTAAGAAATCCAGCATCAGGAATATGTAGGAAGCCCCGACTTATACCGCTTACTATGGATTAAATATATGTTCTCAACACCTTACTTGCTGGCAACTGACTGTAGTCAAGAGATTAAACCAACCGTCAAATGCTATTCTAGTATTTTTTTGTCAGCTTCTGGTTTGAAATGGGATACTTAGCGGACTATATCCACTTCACGTTCACTGCTGTAGAGAGACTCCAAGGTATGTAGATACACTAGATACAGTAGATACACTGTGGTAAAATACTTTTTTGGGTCACCATTGTCAGTATTTTACCTATTAAAATTGGAATGTAAGAACAGCTCATAATTGCATATATTGCTTGGATGTAATCTGATTAATGTAATTGACTAAATAATCGAAATATATTACTTGAACTGATTTACTTAGATGTTCATTTATCAGTTAAATAAAATTTCTGTGCCACTAGGGTCACAATAATTATTTTTTGTAATTAGGTTCAGCCACCAGGCGGCACAGCTGCTCCGGTCATTGTCTGTGTATGTGTGGGTTTCCTCTGCACGGCCTAATTTCCCCCCACTGTCTGAAGAATTGTGAGTTAGGTGGATTCCAACTATGAATGAATGAATGAATGAGTTCTGCCATCTTGTGGAGAAAAGTTTAAACCTCCCCACGGGGACCTGTAACTGCCTCGTTTTTCCTTTCTCATTTTAATCTTTTTTTATTACCCTCTCCAGTGTATTGTATTTATACGGTAAAAGATATCAGCACATTTATTTACATAACGGCTCCCCTAATAAACATGTTATTTATTCATGGCCAAAAGTCTGCGGACAACTGCTTGTCCAAAATCTCATTCTAAAATAATGGCCATAGTTATGAAATTGGACCCCCCTTTGGTGCTGTAACTTGCTTCCATTCGGCCACACAAGCATTAATGAGGTCAGGTATTGATGTTGGGCGATTAGGCCTGGCTTTTAGTCGGTATTCCGAATCATCCCAAAGGTGTTCGATGGTGATGCGGTCATGACTTTGTGCAGGCTAGTCAAGTTCTTCCACACCGATTTTGACAAATAATTTCTGCATGGGCCTTGCTTTGTACAGGGGGGCTTGTCATGCTAAAACAGGAAAGGGCTTTCCACAAAGTTGGAAGCACAGAATCGTCTAGAATGTCATTGTGTGCTGTAGCGTTAACATTTCCCTTCACTGGAACTAAGGGGCCTAGCCTGAACCATGAAAAACAGCCCCAGGACCATTATTTCTTCGCCATTCAACTTTGGCACTACGCATTTGGGGAGGTAGTGTTTACCTGGTATCTGCCAAAGTCAAATTTGTCTGTTGGACTGCCAGATGGTGAAGAGTGATTCATCACTCCAGAAAACTGTTCTAGAGTCCAGTGGCAGACAAGCTTTACACCACTCCAGCTGACGCTTGACGTTTGCATGGTGATCTTAGGCCTGTGTGCGGCTGCTTGGCTATGGAAACCCATTTATTGAAGCCCCCAACGAACAGTTCTTGTGCTGACATTGCCTCCAGAGGCAGTTTAGAACCTGTAATTGAGTGTTGCAACCGAGACCTACTGACTTGTTTGAAAGGTGACTTTTAGCAGTAGGATATTTCAGATATAAGTTATGCTATAACGATGATCATATAACATTGATCTGTAGATTTGTGTGTTAAATTAATTTCTACATTTTATGTCATTCATATTTTGTAGTAATTTTTGTGGTATTTTGTGGTAATTTTGTGATAAACCAGTTTGAGGCATGGAGTCATAATGAGGGCTTCTAATTGGGCCTCAAGTTTAACACACTTGAAGTGTAACTTTTGAACGTCAACTCAACCTCTTGTTTCATATTGGCCCTTGCCAGGCATGTTCAATTGTGAATACATGAGTAGTTTCCTTCTGGCATCTTCTGTTTTTATTAGGGATGTTTTAAATACCGAAGTGAACTTCAGCAGTGTTTCCCAAAAAAATAAATAAAAATAAATTACCTTTAAACTCACAGTAAGCATTTGGTTGCTCAAGACCTAATGACCACAGATTAAAACGTTTCTTCACTTTTGGAAGCTTTTGCAACTTCATAAAAAGCTTTGCGTTGCGCCTACCAAAACCCCTTTAACAGTTAATACAAAATTAACTAAACTAACTAAATTCTACCAAGTTTACAATTTCCCTATTCCATGCACAGTGATATAAAACAACGGCTTGTGGCAAAAGATGGCGTCTGAACAATGAAGGGTGCCTGCTTTGTTCATATTTTGCTTAATATATCTCATTCTTCCCTCAGGACAGTTTGCATTTTTAATGTTAAAATGAAACAGTAGCCAAGTGACACTGAGCAGTTTGTTTTTGTGTGCAATCTAATCTCCTGTTCCAGAATTAATTTGTTAATTAGCATAATGAATTAAAAAACAATTATGATACATGGAAAACATCCAACGTCATGCTGCCAGTGTCTCTGCACTAAGAGAAAAACCCAGCGGCAAAACTCCCACCAGTTTGAAACACTAGTGATAAAATGAAGCATTTTTGCAAACGGGATCGTACGAGTGTAAGTAATGCTGTTCCAAATCTGTGAGATTTAATAAAATCATCTGTGCTAATTTGTTATGGAAGTTTAATCGATGCAACAAATGATTTCCTGTTTTTTTTTTTCTTTTCTTTTCTGCATAAAGTTTATTGACAGGCATGATCCGGAGACAAAAAAAAAATGAGTCTCATTATTGCCAACCAGTCTTCCTTGATGATGCTTAACCGCAAGAGTTTCATCAGACTCTAAATCAGACGCACTTGCCTTCTGCACACCAATTCATGTGCACAGCCCACTCAAAATCACAGGGAGGCAGCAGAGGACACTTTTGCCTGCAACTGACAAGGCAACGTTCTTTTTAAACGTTATTTTCTGCAAACAACCGTGCTCTTTGTGATTCCAAATTCTGGTTTTAACTATAACAGATACTCCAGAAAATCCAGAAACAAGTCTATCCAATGATAAAACAGTCTCAGAATTGCTACACAGAAAATATTGTTAGTCACAGAATGCATGACTAACATGACCTGGTATAATATTTTTGGTGTTATAGAAGAACTAAAAATTCCCAGAATATGGGGAGGCATGGCTTATTGAGCATTGGACTATGCCATATGCTATTTTATTCCTATTTACTTTGCTCCCGGTTTTTTATTTTTTATTTTTTATTTTGTTTTGTTTTATTTTTTATTTTTTTATTGAAAAGCAATTGCAATCTGTTCTCTCTTGTCATGATGGTAACAGCTGTAACATGGATAAACGTCAATATAAATATCAGTGATTTCCAAATATGACTAAAAGAAATTTATTCAAACAAAATCAGCATTACCGATATTAGCCTACTGTAAAATACCTACAAATATCAATTGCAAGACTGCTGATTTCTGAAAACCTAAAAGGGTATGTTTTATAGGATATTTAAGAGCTTTTAACCAGTTTAGGTATTTTACAGAAACAACCATAAGTGCAGCATGTGTGCTAAAGGCTAAAATGCAGTCATGCAATACAAACACCTACAACAATAAGAAAAAATGTCTGATAAAACAAAAAGTAAAATAAGGTAAAGTAAAAAAAAAACAGTAATCTTTCTAAATTTGCCTTTTTTTGTTAAAGATACATAAATAACGATTATAAAAGCTTCTCAGTGACACCGCACAAATTAAAACATCAAATATATCCATATATTTCATATTAAAACAGAGAGATAATTGCTGGGTACTGGAAATGGGGTAAAGTCTCACTTTAGTTTAGATATGTACTAAAGTAAAATATGTATTATGTTATGAATATAAACAAGTGCCCCATGAGGATTTATTTTATCATATAAATGAATTAGCAAGTTACTGGTAACAGGTAAAAAAAATCACTTTGAAGTTATTTCTTCTTCTTGGGGAGGGATAAAAAAAACTGTACTTGCCAGTACTGTGAAGGTAAAGCTGTCAAAGTGATTTCTGTGTTAATTTCTGTGGGCAGTGAGCTGGCCCCCCGCTAGAAGGAAAGACCCCCCCGAACCGTGTGCAGTTGGGAAGACAGAGTTTCCGTGGCCTTGTGTTAGTCTTGGACCAGCACTGACTCTCCAGCGGCACAGCTGCGATCACCTGGTCTCGGGTACGGAAGCAGTTGCTGGGTCATGTGATCAGAAGTGGGGCCTCGAGGTCACTACACACTTTGTTCGTGGGCGGATGGATTTCTTCCACAAATAAGGGGATAAGACCATAAATCTAGACTAAAAATTCTGAGAATTGCTTTGACCAGCCTAAAGAGTTGACTCTCCACAAAAAATTATTTCTGCTAAATCTGGGTAATAGTGCTACAAAAGGGCAAAACGAAGCGGTCAATGCCAGATGGCTGAGGAGGACAGTGTTTAATTAAGTACATTTTCATAGAGATTAAGTAAATGTAAATCCGAGCTGAATGTGCTGTAGTACAGTGGTGAGCCTTAAATTAATATGCTTCCAATTAGCACAGGAATAAATTAGTGCTATTTTGACTTGGGTTAATCGGCTGTGGATAACACTGGGGAGAAAACTACAAAAAACAAAGGTCTTTCCATCTAAAACGTTTACATCTAGGCACATTTTTTAAAATTTTATTTTGACAGCCATCTCACAGTGGATTAATGGCACTTTGATAGGTTTGTTCACTATCGTCGTCATTAACAAGGGGGCTTAATTAGAAGATTTTCCACTGGGGAAGTGACTAATTGCTAACACATTTAGCACCATTCCTCACTTTTGAGGATGCCAGCTCCAAGTACCACACAATCAAACCACATGTACAAAACTATAAGAAGGGTACAAAAGAAAGTGCTAGGGAAATGAAAATTTTACACCTGTGAGTGAAATTCCCAGGAAACTAGCAGGCACTCCCAGGCAGTCATAGAGGGTTTATGTTGTCTCATGCAACATAGATATACTAAAGTTCACATTGTGTTTTATTCAACATCTGTACTTAAATGCTGTTTTTAATCATTATCCAGTATGTAAAAGATGTAAACGATCTTGTACCTTGGTGACTGGTTGGGTGTCAGTTCTTATTTTGCATGGGTGAATCTGAGTTAGTGCAATGTACTTATACCGGATCGATTTAATTGCCCAATGGTAATTTAAATCACATACAGTGCCTTTAAAAATTATTCATATTTTATTTTAAATATTGAATCATATCGAACTTCATTTGACTTTTTTGACACAGATCAAGAGAAAAAGACCCTTTCATATCAAAGTCAAAATACATTTCTACAAATGAGTCTAAATTTATTACAAATATTAATCACAAAATAATTGGTTGCATAAGTATTCACCCCCTTCAAGTCAGTATTTAGTAGATGCACCTTTAGCATTCTTCTTTGCAAAACTGCTCAAGCTCTGTCAGGTTGTGTGGGGAAAATCCTTTTTCCAGTCAATCCACAGATTCTCAGTTGGGTTGAGGTCTGGGCTCTGACTTGGCCACTCCAGGACAATAACATTGTTGTTTCGAAACCATTCTTGTGTAGCATTGGCTGTATGCTTGGGATCGTTGTCTTGCTGGAAAACAAATCTTCTCCCAAGTCTCAGTTCTCTTGCAGACTGCATCAGGTTTTCCTCCAGGATCTCCCTGTATTTTGCAGCATTCATTTTACCCTCTACCTTCATAAGCCTTCCAGGGCCTGATGCAGAGAAGCATCCCCACAGCTTGGTGCTACCACCACGCTTCATGGTGGGGATGGTGTATTTTTGGTTATGTGCAGTGTTTGGCTTGGCCCAAAAATAGCGTATGGTTTGTTGGCCAAAAAGCTCCATTTTGGTCTCATCAGGCCATAGAATCTTCTTCCAGCTTACTTCAGAATCTCCCACATGCCTTCTGGGAACAAAAAAATCCATAGGAGGGTCCAAAGAGTTTCAAATGCCAAACTTTTATTGCAAGTGCTGCAGATTTATTGCTATGAATGCCTCCTATTCATGGGGGGAAATGGACACCCAGTTAAGCTTAATATCAGGATTCAGGATGCTGATTGACCGTTTATTTCAACACAGGGTGCTGTATTAAATATCCAGTACATCTCGATTACTGGAGGCTACAGGTTTAGTGTTGTGGTTCCGCTGTTAAAATTTTTAGTGTGCCAGCAGTGTAATTCACAAAGAAATTCCTACTGCTTGTGCAATAAGGCTGAACTTTTAGGGCTAAGTTTCTTGGTTAAAGAATTTACTATCGAATAGCGTCGCCGGCACATATGTTCTTATTTAGCTACCGATGAAGCAAATGATAAAGAACTGGGAGTATTGTGGGGCCTTCTTTGGATTGGAAATGAGAAGGACATTTATCTTGGAATGGAATGTCTGAAACGCAGAGCCAGAGATACACATTTTTGATTGGAATTGTCAGACACCCTAGTTAGGATGGGGGGGAGGCTGATGGATTGGGAAACATTCAATGCAACGATAGAAGAACTGAAACGCAAAGAATAATTATGTTCAGTGGGATCCTGCCCCATATTTTTTTGAGAAGGGAAGTATCAAGAAAAAGCCAAATAACCACAGTAAAAGGACGACCAAAAAACTCCCTGTAGACTGTAGACTAATCCATTTTTGAAAGAATATGAGACAAATAATGAAACACTTAGGGACACTGTATAAGCACATGTCAGTAAAGGTCTGAATCTAAAGCATGCTCGTTCACGGTGAGGTTGATATTACTGAGAAAATGTGGGAAAAAATTGTTAAAAAGGTAATCTTTCTTAATATGGAGGATTTTTCGTGTCAAAACTAAATACATAGATACATAAATAATGGAGAAACAGATTAAATTAATGAATTGCGAGATACATTAATCATTTTTACAATACAACAAACTTACAAACTAATACACATGAGTCTACAGGTATCAGGTCTTTCTAATTTGAACACTAAGAATACATTCCTGTATGCTGGGTTATTTACTTTTAACACAATAATACGTTCGTGTATGCCAGGTTAATTACTTTTATTTCTTGCTCCAGAATGTTAAGCACTGTATTAATCCAGTCAGTTGCACTGGCAACTGTAATTATTAAGCAGTGCCGATCTGTAACCATGGACAGGTGCATCCCATAATAATAATATTATTAACACTATGGTTGTATATCACTGTCAGAAACAAACACAGACTCACACTGGAACCTGATAAATATCCTTGACACATTGCACCCATGACACCATACAACAAACAGCCTGCATTTGATTAGTTCATTATTGTGTGAAATTTTCCTCTTAAAACAAATAACGTTTTTTAACTCACATCCGTATATGTTTTTCTTCCGAAGATATAATTTGTGCCAGTTTGGGCGGGATTTAGGCTATGATTGGGCTGGAAACTTTCAATTAAATCTAGCAACCCTAGTTGGATAACCACCATTAAAGCCAGATAAGTAGTTTGTATTCACTTCATTATCAAAGAATTAAGCTGAGGATTTTTATTTAAATTTTTTATCTAAATCATGGAAAAATTGGCTACCATGACAAAATATTTCTACTCTAATGGAGGGGCCATAGCCGCCAGGTGAGGTGTCCACTCTGGATTGGTTTTGTCCACTCTGGAAGGGTCTGGAGCTAGACTTCAGGGTCAGTTAGTCTGGAAAAATGCGACACTGTTATGTTGGTCAGTGTTTATTTGCAAACTCTGATTGGTCTCCTTCTTGACATTGTTATAATACTGGTTGCAAAACCTCTGTTTCTAAAACACACATGCAAGTAACTTAGTCTAACCCAAGATGCAGGTCCAATCTTGCCTTGGCTGTATACTTGTATGTATTTTATGATATTATTAACTAGACTTTTGTTGTGGTACTATGCCCATTGCTTCACCAACTTTGATTTTAAACAGATGACACTGTTAGTAAAAACAATAATGATAAGCAGAAATTGATTAAACTTTCCAATCCATTTTGCAGAGCTAGAAGTCAATAAAATACTATCAGTTCATTTCTCCTGTCAATTCATCACAAAGCTATCAATCTAGAAACATACCGGGTGATCCCACCTGGTACCCGGTTCTTGTAAAATAAAAGTGATTTGAAATTAAAGTGAACAAATCGTTTGTTAAATGACACCTACTAGAGTGCAGCAGTACTTTGAAATGTAGTACAGTCAAATGTATTTTTTGGGGTTTTTCATTAAGAACAACCTAGTCAATACATACTGTATATTTGAAAAATGAAATATCAAATGTGCATAGTTTAATATGTCAAGGCAAAGAAAATATGAGTCGTGAGTTAATATTCAGAAAAATTGAATTTTTGCTTTTCTATGCTAATTACACATTGAAATAGAATTAATGACTGCAATTAAACGGAAATAGTATAATCATAATGATGTTAATCCCATTGAGTAATTACAGCCTTTATTTGAAGCCCTCATTTTTAATCCTGATCACTGCTGTCCCTCCGTTTAAATTTAAGCAGTAATGGAGGATTGCATTTTTTACCTCGTCAAAGTTAATTTGCAAAATCGGATTCGGATTCTCGAACCTGCAACACACTTGTTGTTCTCATACTATAATTGGTGTGCTACTATCAGTAGCAAAGGAATGCATGTATTTAATGTAGTAAATTACTCAGAAGTAGGATAAATAAAAACTGACTTAATTTGATCATAATTTGTAATAATTCTATTGTGAATGCGTGACATGTGTGCTCAAACATTTTGTGATTTAAGATAAAAAATTTCCAGCCCCCAGATTTAAAACCATGGCTAAGACATACAATTTGTGATGATGAATAAAAACATAGCAAAAACATTTAGCTTCCTTCCAATCTGAAATGAACAGGTTTAGAAGGTTGAATGTGGCCTTGGCCACAGGTGGGGAACTCTCACAATGGACTTGGCGACAGCCTGCATCTGACAGGGCAAACTGAAACGTTTGGCTTTCCAGAGTCAACACATCAATATGGCTGAACACTTGAGCGTTTGCCTAATTAGGCTGCAAGATCTTGGCAGCCACTGTCTCATAACAATTAAACCGATCTAATATCGGGAAATGCAAACAGACTGGGAAGGCTGAGGGGACCCTTTAGGGCAAGCAACTTCTGAAAACCATTCCATGGCATACTCTTTCCTGCTAATGTTTACTAATTATGCAGTCATGTACTTCCTGTAAAACCAAAAAAACAAAAAAAACAAAAGTAATTGTTAAGTTTCTATGCCCGGAGCTCATCAGGAAAAAAGCAGAAACTTTATCTGGATGTGCCTTCTACATGGTGGATTAATTGTTTGGGGAGTAAGAGGGAGGTTTGGGTTCAGTCTCAAATTAATGGCCCAGTTCAGATCGAATTAACCTTTTGATTCAGGACATTCTGTCTTGTAAATAAGCAGGCTATTAGTTCATTTTGCCATTGTGTGATTGTAATGATTCTCATTAGTATTGTGTGACCTGTCATAATCTATCTAAATGCAGAGGTTTAGACCACCCCTTTGCCAGGCCAGACATACAAGATTTGCAGTCAGTGATTGTTAATAATGTTTTGTTTCTATACTTAAACAGGCACCATGACTGCACCGATCTGAATACACTTTGTCCTTTCATTTGGAGTAGCTATTGCAGTCAGTATTTGTGGTGATCTGAATTGCTGGTTGGAGTCACGAATAGGAATCAGTGTTTCCATGATGGATTAAACATATCTCTTCCTGTGTGAAGCTATCAGGCAATAGCAGTCATTAGCTAAAATATTTATTATTTTGAAGGTTTGAATCATTTTTTTCCCCTGTCAAACTGTCGATGATGGCAATTGAACCTTAAAATAATTTTAGAAAAATTCAATCACAAATGCATCTTCACACTAGTTATTGAATGTATATGAAACTTATTTCTGCCATATACTCAGCAGTGTCTCGGCAAATATTTTAATTAAGTCTTTAGTTGCGATCTACAGCTCCCTTTCCAGCACCAAGAAGTGAAGCCATAAGCCACACCCCTCAGACTCAAGCAGCCATTAACGTGAGAACGGAAATACTGCAACAAAATCACGCTTTATATAAAACTATCAACTAACCGCTGCCTCGCTCTCTCTACATACAGCTGTGCACTGTGACATGAAAAACTCTGATCATGGTTTGTGAGCTAGGCTTTAATTTACAAAAATTCTACATCCTTATGAGGAACCAGCGGCTTACTCCAAAATAATTTAATTTAAATACAGTGAGCAAGATGACCAGATGTTGACGCTTTACCTTAATTAGTCAAAGTTATTTGTTTCCTAAGACCTGTACTACATACTGTTCAAGAACCTAGTGAACTCTCGTCCACTGGCTAGAAGCCCAAGATGTGAGTGACCTTTGAATGAATCCTTGTCATTAACACGGAAACTACAGTATTCATGATGCCCAAGTAAGGCTGTATGATCTGGGTACATATAGTTAGTTTAGGACTGTGCTTAAAATGTATTTTAAACGGACTCTGTAATGAATGAGAAGTGTGAGTCGATTGAGTTTACACGTTTCATTAACTGAGAAGGCATCACCCCAATGTAATTCCAATGGCAGAGTTGATATTGTTCTTGACCAAATTAGATTGATTCCAGCCTAACTTTCCTGTTAAAAAATTACTTTCAAATATGAGAATTCCTACCATGGCCATATTTTCTTTGTGCCCAGATTTTACAACATAAACATTTTTCCTGCTTCTATAAAGCGTTGACATCATACAGAAGAGTCGCTGCCAGCAGGTGCGTTCCATTATGATTCTTGAGCTGGACCAAATATTGTGTGAGGTACAAATGTAACCCAGCGTGCATGCTCTGCAGATAGTAGGCTGCCTTTGGCTTCTGCGTTTTTGTCGTGCAGTTCATGATGAGAACTAATACAACGTACATTCAATGGGAGGACGATGCAAGATGGCAATGAGGAGGTACACATTTTAGTGCATGATTAGCGACACAAATTATGCCATTGAAAGTGGAAAGGAAGTCTTTCTCAGATCTATTTAAAGTCATTGGATCGGTCCCTCTGATATACCACTTTAATAGGACAAGCTGATCCCACCAGTTCTTACCACTATATGATATAATGTTGATTGAAATCATCTTATAGTAGGATCACCGGTGCAATTTCCAAATTGTGCGCTCTCTTCTATTCCTTGTTGGTGCCAGAGTAAATGTCGCAGGTTGCTAATTGCATTATTTCTCTCTTCTCTGTTCCTTGTTGACAAAGGTGTCTGAGAATAAAAACTGATTGGTTGGTGAAGGCTGGAATTCTACCCAAAAGAGCTAAACTTTTTCCCAGGGAGTGTAAAAGGCTGTGTGTTCTCCTTATGTTCAGTTGTTATTTTGTTTTTGTTAATCTCCTGTCTGACCACTATAAATATATCTGCCACTGGGATTACAGGCACTGTAAAGAAACGTCAAAACTCGTTTTCCCCACCAACTTTAGCCTACTTGCTGCTTTTTCCTCCCATTGCTGGTTCCTGAGGAAACCACTTGACAACCTCCTAATGATTTATTGCAACTGCAAAATGTATTAATGAATGAAAAAATCATAGTTTCCAGCATCAGTAGTATTTATCTTTAGGTAAGGTAAGGTTACTTTCTATAGTTCCCTCGAATCTTAAGTAGTAAGCCAAAGAAAGTCGTCATTTAAGGGGGCCATGGTATGTCATAAAAATTGGCATGACTATAGTTGTTGATAGGTACGAGACAAAAACTCTGAAACTTGGTCAGTTAGCAGTATCATCTCATATATTACGTGCATAGCCAGTATGCTGACATTGGCTTTTTTTATTTTATAAAATAGCTAACATTACACACTGATTTGTAAGCACTAAAACAGACAAAGCTAGCTTTAGTAAACCTACTGCAGACCCTGTCTGTAAGAAACACACATTTTACAGGCTGCTATGATTACACCATAAAGGATAGGCCTACTGAAAATGAGTGGCTGGCCACAATAGTGTTTAATAGAGTTAGTTATTTAGTCGGTTATTTGGCCTGCACTAATGGAACACTCTGTTATAGCATACATATGTTCCATCAATTATATCAATATATATATATATATATATATATATATATAATGCAAATAACTTATGGTAAATAAAATGTCCATTAGTCTGCTAATGCCATTTTTGTAAACTAAAATGAAAACTAATTTTGTTATAAAAGGTTATGTATCTTTGTCATATGATAGTAAGTTATTGATTAATATCTTTTCTCGTAATTATTGATGACAAAAATAATGCTGGTATTCAGGAAATATACAGAGAACGCAGGACTCGCTCAACAATATCACAAAGCCCTATACATGTATAATTCTTTACAAAGAATTATAAGTTTTAAAATACGTATTTTGAAGCACACTTCTTTCAAGATTTGGCAGGCCCCAATTTAACATTTGAGTCCTACAACATAAGAATTAGATATATTTATAAGGTTTCTCATTTTTCTTTAATTTGTTCTAATTTTCAAGTCTAGTTAATAACCATTTCAAAAATAGATTTCAAAAGGAATACAAATTAGCATTGCAATGATTCCCCCTTGTCTTTTAGTGCTGGTCTTTGTGCTCCACAAATATCAGTCCTTGCAGACGTGTTCTTTCCTCTTGTGAACTGGGACCCTGTTCCCTTCCGCAGGGGTTCAAATTCCTATAGCCTAAGAGCTTTGAGGAAGACGGCACTCAATCAAAGTTCGCTGCAGTCATGTCTCATTTTTGGCAACAGACAGGAAGATGCCATCGGAGGGAAATTTGCTGCCTCCATTTACAATTTTTTCTATATTGTTTTAATGATTTGGTAGTTTATGCACAGCAATCTAATTGACGGTACATAATGCAGATAGGTTTATCAAGCTGGGATGAGACTAAAGTCAAAAACTCTCCATATTCTATACTTCCATCTAAAAAAAGAGCAGTCTTTTTATAATATAATTGTATATTATATATGATAGTGTTAATAATTACTATAGTAGTCATTACATAGTTATACATAGACTACTAATATTAGAAATACATGCTGTATGCAATATATCAATAAAATATACTGAATACTCTAAAATGAAGGGAGAAACTCAAACTCTGGTCCCCTGAGCCAGAGGTGGGGACATATTCTATGCTGACAAACTGTCTCAGCGAGGTTGGAATGTGTCACCAAAGTCATTACTGTTTCTGATAGTCATTACTTAGTTGTTTTGACCAGATAATAGCAATCAATGAAACATTATTTGTTCTACTGGATTTTTACAAATATAATTTGTCACAAAGCCCTGAAGAGATTGCATTTTCCAGAGGGAATCACCAGAAAACCAAATGCCAATTGGGAGAAAATTGTTCCTTGACCCCAGAGGCAGTCGAGAGAACTCCTGGAAAATGGCATAATAGTAGATCCATATAGAATAAAATAATAATAAAATAATCTGTGAGGAACTCACGGCTAAGATTCAGTACTTTGCGGAAGGTTGGAGGGATGACACTACATGCACTACATGCAATAGCTTGCTGATAATATTGCCTCAACTAAATAAAGATATGACGTAAAACTTGAGCCCATAACGTGGTGTATTCGTTTATTAATACAGGTCTTGAAAATTTTTCTGTGAGGCTTTGTGCCTACAAGGCAAAGGCATACATCCCAAAGTATCAAAGAGGCTCAGTCTTGAATCATCTTCAAAACTCTCGGGGTATTTTTCTCCACAGACTAGGGATAAATGTAGCTTTCTCACCACTCAACTGTCCATATACACTTCCTGTGAAAAATGGACAATATCTCAGAGTTCATTCTGAGTGCACCCATCAAAAAAAACAAAAACAATTAAATAAAAAACAAACGGCTCTCTGAGAATGGCTACTTTGTTGAAACATTTGATTTCTATAAACCATGTTGAAGCAGAAAAGAAAACTTCCTTCTGTTTAGGCCAAACCAAGTTTCCAGATGTGGCTGGGTCAAATGTGAAAGATAAAAGCACCAGGACGTGGCATGCCCTAACTAGGAACCAGTTCCTGGTATGCATGCTCCTCACCAGAGGGGGGCGGAAAGTGGAGTGAGTTCTCGTTTTTCCTGGCCACCATTCCCAGTCAGTGGTCTGGTTTCATGTTGGTGAATTACGATATGGTAACTCCATAGTTGCTACTTTTATACTGTTTATTGAGGTCACGCTGACAGCATGTCAGTATTGTTAAGTGTTTCAGTAAAAACGAGGTGAAAATTGTTGGTTTGTGGACAGTGGTGGTGGTGGGGGTCAGGGTCAAATGACCTTGCAGCAGGGTATCCCACATGGTATTGGAATCATCTCTGTCTTTAGGCCTCATGCAGTAGCTTGTTGTTGTAATTAACTACAGCTGACTCGATTACAATTGTGTTAACAAAAAAATCTGTCATATCTTCTTTGGCGACAATGAGCAGCGAGTCATTCTGTCAGTGGATTGCCTCCTCCTTCACCTCCTGCATGGCGAGAGATATCTGAACTTGGGTGAGAGCACAGTCTATTACTTGGAATCATTGACTTCGCTCTGAACTCAAGCTAATTTAAGAAAACACTAATACGATTATTTCGAGTGTGTCTGAAGCTTAATATCTGTGGAAATTGACTTGTCAAAAAAGGCTTGTGAGAAGTGTTAAATGACATGATTACAGGAGGGAATCCTGGTTTATTGTTTCTTTACACATAGTAATCTGATAAATTACAATATCCCGGACAACTTCATTAAAATTTTAGAAAGTGAGGAAAATTAACGTGACGGTGACAACTTTATTAGAGTACTGAAATAATAATGAGCTTTAGATGCTAAGCTTTTGCGCCAAGCTAGCCCCTTTAATTATTTCCATTGTGAGGTTACCCTGTAAATTGGAATTCATACAGAAAAACCATTCAATTAAAAAAAAAAAAAAAAAAAACAGACTTAAATTTGTCATTTAAATGGAACCCACTAAGTGTAAAACTTCAAGCTATAGAATAAAAACAACAACAACAAGAGCAAAAGCACAGGAGTTTAAAGTGGTGAGAACACTGGGAAGGGGATGGTCAAACCTGCCCCGTCTGTTGGTTCCTTCCAGTTCCTTCTCTGGGAAGAGAGCTGAAGGAGCCACTAGATGGAGTCAAATCCTGCCAAAGAGTTGGTGGACACGGGCAGTGGAGTGTCACCGTGCCCACAGCCGTGCGGCTCAGAGATCAACTGGTCTGGTGGACCCTGGCTTTGCCCGATAGCTTGGCGGGTAACCCTCTGTGCATCTGCCTGTCTTTTATTTCCCTTAATTTGGGAAATAAAACCTAGGGCACATATAGAGATACGTCTGAGTTAAACCAAGCAGTATAT
>JAOYSI010002546.1:0-15962 GCA_025775065.1 Hiodon alosoides
TTTATATTTTTGGTAACGGGTGTATAAATTGCAGCCATGACTAGCCAGCCTGGATGGAATGCAATTTTCAGCTCCTTAAACAAAGTCGAGGCCTCTATTTAGTTATTATAAGAGTCCACCTGTCAAATCAATCGCTCTCACACACTTATTTTAGTGAACAAGTTGGTCATAAAAACCCACCACATTTATATAGTTTTCTAGTTCTATTTCATGTTCATAACATTTCAGGATTCAGCAAACAGGTACAAGTTAAGTATCATTATTGAGCAGAACAAATATTTAATTAATTAAATAACATTGCAAGAGACATTGGACGAAAACGAGGATGAGATGTTTGTCTGCAGATAGTAAATTGACAGCAAAAGTTCTATTACACCTTGTATAGTAATAGAGAGAATTAATATACGGAAACATCAATCGTCTAACTGTAATAAGCATTCATCATGATTATTTCATGCCAAGCACAATGTACATGTATGTATACGTTTCAGTTATCAACTTCAGTTATCTGTCAACAGAACTCACTGGACCACAGCAAACTGCAAAAAAATTAAAACATGACAAATGACCCATTTCTTTTTTATTCTGCCGCTGTTCTCCCATTCACTACAATGGCATTGGCTTTGTCCGTGATAAACTGCCACTTGCATATCTCTGTGAGCAATATGGTTCTTGGCTAAGCACAGATCAGTTTGCAAGCTGAGTTCCTGAAATAGGGAAAGGTAAATCCCAAAAGATCCATCTAACAATGATTATTTTCACTATACCGTACACTCCCTACAGTCACTTCACAAACCGGATCTGGTGAGATCTCAGGAGGAGCTCATAACTAACCCAACTGACCATAGGTGTAGTACACTGGGCTATGGTTCACCCATAGACTGACACATTGTTCCCTGCAGAGGCAACCATTACCTCTATACTTAGTGGCCGTCATGCCTCCTGCTCTGTCGATGGCCATGCAACTAGTTGCAATACAAGATTTTCATCTCTTCAGATTCTGTATCCGACAAAGGCTAATGAATAATAGGGTAGTTTCAAGTATGGACAGGGGGAAGGTTAAAGTGGAATTCCTTTTGCAAACCACTGAAATCCTCGTCTCCCCTGGAAACTTAAGACCCTGCTCGCTTTTGTGTGTGCTTTTAAATAAATAAGGGCAGTTTCTCTTCTTCATGGTGTTAGCCCAGCCGCTGTATTTTTCCACTGACTACAAAATCAACAAAGGAAGCAGGAAGGGCCCCTCGCTGACAGCTCCTTTTCTGCCGACACGCTGTTCGCGGGCACTAGCTTGACCCAGAAACCGTCGTCCTTTCACAGTCGCTCACACACACCGGTGCTGCTCTCTCTCCGGAGAAATCCTGATACCATCTCAAAAGTGGCAGTGTCCTCTGATGGAGACATGCAAGATTCACATTTGAAGGCTGTGCCAACAGCCTCACAGTGGCAAACATGGCGCCACCTGTTCAAAAGCTCCTGCGCTCTGAAACCGTTCCTCTGAATTAAGTTAAAGCCAGGTCATTTCTGGCTTTAATGTATGTCCTAAATTCATATCATATTACTTTCGGTCGTTATTTGATTTCTTTTCACGTATCCTTGAATGGCAGCGGATGGTCATTTGCATTTCGTTGTTCGATGACACAGGTCAACGTGGCACCTTAGATTAGTGTTTGTGACGTATAACTTGCAGGCTCAGATTTCAAGAGGGCAATGGCTGTTGTTAAATATCCAGCTGTGTAAATAGGTTAAAATAGCGTCCTAGATAACAAACAAACACATCAAAAAATAGCACATTTAAAGAAATGTAAAATTGATCTTGGACTGATAACTAACAAATAGAAAATGTATAATTTGTCTACTGTTTTATGCACATAAATAAATGTTTGGAGATCTATGTTGCGTTACTTTGCATTGAATTTGGATTGGCTTTTTTGAGAGATTAAGTCAAAGTAAATGATGACAGGATTAAAGGGGAAAAAATCCACACAACTCCTGATTGACAAAAGTATATATCAGGGAGTAAACAACATTAATTTAGTTAATCTCCAGCACATCTGAATGTGTGAAGAGACGTATCATGTGTGCACACAGTGGACTTGCATCCCATTACAGTTGGCCGTGATGGATTTCCCTGCAAATCCGTTTTAGTATTCGATTTGTGTCCCACAAATTTACAAGGTACATTCTAGCCCAGCAGGAGCATCATACAGCTCATACATTATTAAAATTAGAGAGAAAAACAACCTTTACTATCGTTACAGACTACAAGGAATACTCCGAGCTGTGATTCCTGCAGCTATTTCATCATTTCCCCGAAGCTTTCAAGTTATTTTCGCTAGTTTAGATGTGCACCAAAATAGCCTTCTCCCGCACTTGACATTTCCTAAATACGTGAAAGATCACAAAAAGTAATTTAGATGAGAATAGCATGAACAGCAACAGGCGATCCACCCAGAATGTAAAGGAAAACAAGCTTCTCGCACTCCTTTTCTCTATTAAAAGTATTGATTTCAGTTCACTCCAATGCAGGAATTACAACTATTCATATTTTGAATGTTTTTCGAGTGTTCTGCGACAGTCAGTACACATTCATCTGCCAAAAAAGGCAGGGAAAAGGCAGAAGTTAGATACATAAAAAATATATGGAGGGAAATTATACTTTTTTTTCTTCTTTTTTTTTTTTACTCGGCAGTTCTTCTCAGTTCGTCCAAGACATATTGTGAGCTATGAAATCAAACTGTCCAACTTAAATCTGGCAGGTATCGACAGTATCACTTAAATATAGTGCATGTGACATTTACTCCATAGTTGGGCTTGTGAACTTTAAATATTAAATAGTTTAGTCTCCTCATTCAGAAGTAATTCCAAAGTAATAAAAGGGTAATGGACTACTTACACCAGCTACCCAGATATCATGGCTCTAGACCACAAGACGAGTGCAGTATAAATGTAATGAGATGGGGGTGAGACGAAGAGATGGCTTTATATGATGTTCCCCTTTATGGGATGGGCTGGTTTGAGCAATCCTTGTGTATGGAGAATCAATAAGCCACAGGGCAAATATTTGAGTAATTTGAGTAAATCTAATTGCAATGTTCTTAAGGCTAAATCCTCCAATAATTTTGGTATTTTGGAGTAAACCTTTAGTTAAAAAAAATGTGTACATATTACATCAGAAATATATCAGGACTGGAAGCTATGATGTTTTGCATAGACTTAGACCCCATTAAAATAAGCATTCACCCTTGAGATTAGAGGAAACTGCATTATGGCATTAGAGGAGACCGAATTATGAATGCATGTAGGGAATGTAAACAGTGAAACGAAGGCATCGTAGGCATGAAATAGTCATATGCTTTCAGGTGTATATTCTGCATTTGAATCAAAACTTACATTGACCTAATAGCTTTCATAGCTCATTTGAAATTTGACTGTGTTCATATTAACTAGGTGAATTTTGTAGCCTCGCGGCTGTCTGAGTGGTCCCTCTAGCTGGCATAAAGAATCAATAGCAAAGGTTAATTCCTCAACATCCTTGATGTTTAACGATTATGCAAAGAACTGCTGCCTAACGACAGACTGGTGGGAACACAAATACACAGAAACGTATATGTCCTATAAGAGGAAAAGTAATAATCTTTTCAAACACGCTCTCTGAAAAAAAAAGATAAAAGATGCAGACCCTGCATTTCATGATAGCTCTATGCCCCATTCAAGATAAAAGTAACAAGGTTAATAAATAACAATTTAAAATAATCCTGTTATAATAATTCCTGTTATGAGGTGTTAGTTAAAATTGCTGATATACTGCAGTAATGATAAATCTGGACAGACCACGATAATTTGTGTGGACTGAGCTGCAAACAAGTGACCGAGAGACCTAAACTGTCAATTAATATAATTGATGCAAGAAAATATCAATCAAATATATGCAATCAAAATCATTCTGGTATTTCAGGTGTTAAAAACAGTAAAGGAAAAAAAAAACTAGGAGCAACAGGGTTAGGAAGATAAATGTACTACAGCCTTGTAAGTGCTCTTAAATTTTGTATTTAAATTTTATCTTTCCACAAATTATTTGCTGTGTTCCAGTCAGCAAATGTGCAAGACAGCTAACCAACTAGCTTACTAACCTTACTTGACGTCTTAGTTTATTAGCTAAGCTTATCAAAAGTTTTTTAAATAAATAGATATTTTTGCCCACAAACGTTTTTTTGTCACAAACGGAAGAACTTGCTAGCCAACAGCCTGGTATTTTTTCCTTCAAATTAACTTGCTTGCTAGTTTAACATAATTGTTTACCTGTCATTGTCTTCTGTGCTACTGACTTGCCAGATAAAAAATAAAAAAAACAACACTTGCTGATCTGTAACCGATATATAACCTTAACCCTAATGAGAATAAATGTATTTAGCCATTCTAAACATATGCTAGAAAGCCCAATTCTATTTAGGGAGATAACTAATAACTTATTTTATAATGACAATTTCATCGACAACGTATTTAAAATAATGTCAGTAAAAATAATTTATGAATCGTTATATGAAAATATGAACCATTATTAATGGGTAATGTCGCTCGGATGTCTGAAGAAAAAGGAACAGACCTGTCCTGCCGACCGCGTTTTAAAAGATTGCTGTCACATGAGACTAGCGCACCCTTGTAATTTGGCATACTACTCAGAATTCTGGGGGTTCTTAAAGAAAAATAAACCGTTAGTGAAGCTTTGTTTTGAAAGGGCACAAGGCTACTATGGTAAATAAATAAAGAACCTTATTCTCCCATCTGATAAAAAAAGACATATAGCCATCTCTCAATAATAACCCATTTCATCTGCACTAATATATCATATCAGCTCTTTTTATGGAAGACAGTTATGTTGATTTAGCACCAATGTCCGATGTCTCATCTTAACTGTAATGACATTTGGATGATTCAAAAGCTCCTAACCGGCTACTTCTCTTTAAATTCAACATTGCAAATGGCCCAACATGATCCCGCCGTTAGAAAACAGCCTCTAAAACCATTATTTGTGCCATCTATGCCCAAGTGGTACCCCTTTCTGCTACACTGGATAAAGAGCCAATTCTAAAAAAGCTGGAGTTTGTCTGAACATGATCAAAGAACTGCAGGAGAAAAAAGCCTTCACTATTTACAAAACTGAACATGTGGTGAGACTCGTAAATGAATTGTATGTAATCACTATGCCATGAATAATTCACTGTAAGATGTGATGAAATGGCTAATTCACTTAAGCATGACAGATTTGTATTATTTATTATAGAATGATATTCTAAACAGAGTGAAGCATTTAACCAAGATGTGGGAAACTGTCTCATTAACACTTTTTCTTTTTAAGAAACTGTGACCATATTATTTATTTATAAAATCAACTTATGACTAAAGGTAAGAGAACAAAATATAAAATTCTATATGAAATATCTTTTATCTTTTAAATCAGGTTGTTCACATTTCTCCAATCTGGAGAATAATATCCCAGGTGAAACACTGCAAGATATGTATCCTGGTGTTTGGAAGAAACCTTCAGGGGTTTACGTAGGCTTACGTTAACCACGGGCTGGCATCTAGTCATTAACCCAACAGAGTCCCACTTTATCTGGGACTGTAATCAGTGTACTCCCACATGTTTTAAATATTTACCATATTTTTATCATATTTGAAATTTGTAAGATGAGACGAAGAAATTTCCATTTAAATGATGTATTAAAAATAGGTATTGTGTGTGCGCGCGTGCGCGTGTTTGTGTGTGGTGGGAGGCTTTACAGACCAATAGCCTTGTTATTCTTGTTGCTATCCAGGTTACAGGCCCTGTTGGCTTTCTCCATTGCTTTAAGTCAAACTTCACAGCAATTGGAAAAGACGTGAATCGCTACAGATGTGCCTCTCCACCACTATTAGATGATCAACACGCGTTTGATCTCAGTGACACCTTTCTCCCAAGAGAATCGCTCTACTTTAAAAACTATATTATAAATATTTGATACAAGAAAACATAAAATGTTAGATTTCTGACTGTTTTCACCTTAAAAGCTCCTTCCTGAATTGTAAGTCAATTTAAAAAACATAATTAAATAGATGTCATCTCAACATCAGGGCAATTAACTAAAAGGTGCCCTTCTTTTGTCCTGCAAATATGGAGAATATGGCACGTGTTTTTAACGGCTGATTCGTATTGGAACCTATCAAAGTTGCTGCTGCTGAGTCACTTACAGTGTTGTGCCATGCGAGGGGGGGTTATACTGCCACACGGTGCATAACCAGACAATGTCCCAGCTGGCTCTCATCGCCTGTGACATTGCCTGTGGAAGATCTTCTTCAGGGACAACATTGGTACTACAGATCGCCCCCCCCAAATGCTTCTGCTCCACCAATCATGCTGCCCCTCTGTGCCAAAGCGCTAACAGCACACCCAGGAGCCACACTGTAGAAAAATGAAAACTGACAGCTGTAGAGAGAGAAAAATTAACTGCTGCATTTTGCAATGGGGTTAGCATAAAACAGGCTTCTTGTGCAAAATAAAAGCATTAAAGTAAACAATAAATACACTACAATGACAGACACACGGCCATGTAACTGTTAGGCTGTTTAAATACTGACTTTAAAAATGTCTGTTTAAATACACATCCGTATTACTTTCTTACATCACACTATAAGCTGTACCTTATTTAGTATTGATTGTCAAGAAAAGGTAAGCACAAGTATGCATATAAAGTTGATAAGAAGGCCACATGTTAATTCTGGTTAATTCTCGTAAGCTATAGTCTGCTCTGGTTACACCAAGGTCACTACTAACCCCAGCAAAATCCCACAGCCGGCCGTGCAGGAGTCCTTTCATGACCTTGCCTGGTTGATCTGCAAGGAAACGACCGAGTGCCCATATGGAACTGGCCTTGAGTCATCAGTCCGGACATTTTGCGTCCTGTGGGAGAGGTTCTTTAAAGAATTGCTGAGCTTCATCAATAAGTCAAGAAAGAAAAGGCTATTCATTTATTTATTGCCGGGCGATTCTCAAATGAGAACTGAATTAGAAAGAGTAAACTGATTTGTTATCCTGTTTTTGTTTTTGTTTTTGTTTTCATTCAAGAGAAAAAATCGTACAGTAATGAAAAAGGTCAGATCTGTCAGTGTTTTTTTTTATTCTTTTTAACTCATTACCAACAACATTATCCCTAGCTATAACATCAAATTATCCTCAGTGTTTAATGAATAAAAATGTTTTATTTTCAATGTCCAGCGAGAAGATTATTTTAATTTATTTTTAATAATATAAATGGAAGGTCCTGAAGATTAAACTTTGCCAATTAAACTTACAGACTCTGTGAGGAAGAGACAGAGGCATTGAATCCCTTTGCTAACCTGCACTGGCTGGGTGATTGCCAGCATTCGGGCACGAGGTGGTACACCGTGCCAGGGGAATTTCCTAAGCACTCTCAGGGATCAATACATTATTGCATGGATTTAAAAATCATATTAATTTGCTTTGTGAGATCATATTCAGTCCACTTCTTGTGTGCTCCCACCCATTCCATTGTGGTAGAATCTTTTGGGGAGAGATAAAGGGTAGGTTTGTTTTTACACACTGGGTCAGGAAACATGGTAATTGGATTTTGGTCTATGCATGCATTAGGTCACCCTGCACAATGGCGATTAGAGCACTGGCCTCTGAAATGCAGGGCTGATTGTTTTAATCCTATGTGGTATATAGTTTAGCCTTGAGCATGGTACTTCCCCTCAGCTACACAAGATGACATTTTATGCACTTAAAATGCTGTTTTTAATCATTTATAAAAACACATCTACTTTGCTTTATAATAGGGAACCTAATGAGCAAATGAACCAATATTAGTGGCAAGTGCAGTTTTGTAGCCACATAATACTGGGGTGTATGAATACAGCAAACGTGTGCAAAAATATGTTCGAGTTTTCGGTGAAAAAAATCTAATGGAAAAAGATTGTGTGCATGTCTGCAGGTAAAAGCACAATTAAAGACACAATCAAACTAGCCATACAAATTAAGAAAGGTCTTGATAGAGTCCATCAGTAGTTACTTGGTAAGCAACAAACACAAATACTCCCAGAGCACGACCCAGAGCACGACCCAGAGCACTGAAGGCATGTTTGATGTTTGCATCATTACCATTGTTATCTTTAAAGCAGGAAGGTCATTTTGACACATTGGAAACCAGGCTAAAAAATCCTACCCTTGTTAGATAATGTATACAATTCTGATTACATATTATTAATCTCTGGATCTGTTTGCACTTTATTTGGGTTTTTTGTTTACTTTTGAATGTACCATTTAATTAATAGAATAATGTGCCATTAAAGAAAAAAAAATAACATGAATGTTGTTTCAGCATTACTCTGTGACAGCACAATTTTAAAGTTACAGAAGAATAATGTAGAAAACATCTCTCCTCTCAGTCGTGTATGTTTTGGGAATGTCCTATGCGACATATAAGGTAATCTCTGTTCCCTGGTGTATGGGGGTGGGATTGAGCGACACAACAAATTTGCCTGCATCTGGAAATTATAAGCAATACGCAAATGATAAGGAATACTGATAATCATAAAACTAAAACAACATTATGTTTCTAGAACTGTGCAGATGCTTCTGGCAAGGTAAATAGTTACAGCACACAGCATGTAAAAACAAGCACTTTAAAATTGGCATATGCCCTGGTGTTCAGCTCCCTGTTAAAAAGTAAAAAATATGAATAATAAATTATAAATGACCTTAAACCAGCACACAGGGAAAAACGTTTACTACTGTATACCGCAAACTCTGAGATAGAATGAAGGAAGTATCATTCTAGAAAACTCACAGCCAATTAAAATCCAGTTTCATATGATCATTGAGAGTTAGGGTGAAAGTCTTTGTTAACAGAATACTGAAAAACAGAATAATCAGGATATGCTGACAGGTTTGGAACACGCCTGGGTCCAGCCATGGATGTATTCATTATAGAAGTTCCAGTGCATCAATTTATGGTTGTTCGGTGGAGTGCATTAAGTCGTACCAATCTCTGCTGCAGCACACCTCTCGGGGAGGCGCGAGAAGTGAGTAGGTTTGGATATCTCATGTGCAGTGGTTTCATCTAGGTTATTCCTCCATGAGACTCCAGATCAAGGTCCTACCTAGGCGGTAGTGTAAGTCTGGGAGTCTCAAAACAGGGACTCAATTATCTTCTGTGGAACGCCACACAAAACCTCCGTTTGACCCCAACTGACCCACCATGGATTCCCCACATATTAATCGGGGAGTCTAAACAAGGTGTTTCTTTGCACTTGTACATTTCCCTCCCTGCATGAGTAAGGTTTAATGAAAAAATTGTCCTCTCCCTCTGTAATTCAGTTTGACCCAGTAAAATCTTTCCATGTTGAATTTCTGCCTGACTCTGTATGTCTATTACGTGGGCACAACACGTAATCAAGGTTTTTTTTTTTCTTTTTTTTTTTCTTTTAATTCCCACTCACATAAATATTACAATTTATGAAATGAAACAATGCTCTCAGCCAGGCTCTAGATGAAAGTGATATATCACGGAGGATAACTGACCTTTATCCAACTTTGATTTATAGCCTCCAGAATCAGCATGAAGTCCCGTTACAGTATAATTTGGCAGTAATTTCTTTCTTCCTCCATGTTCCCCATCTGTATATGCCAGTAGCTGCCGCCAAAGACATTTCTGTTTGATTATTCACAAATTTAACCTTACCTGAACTTCTGTGAAAGTCAGTGTGTGCTAGTTTCGCTGATCATATTTGATATATATTGACATTATGATTCACACAGCTCATGAATATCTATAGTTATTCACACTTTATTTTATTTCTTTAAAAAAAACTATTCCTTTTATTTAAATGACCATTGATGGAAAAAGAGAGCCAGCGTTGTAAAGGATCTGTGACGCTGTACTTATTTTCCTGTGAGTAGAGACCAGCCAACCATGGCATAACTTCAGCAATGATTACATGCGATGTTTGACTCAATGTATATGACTGCAATACATGAGTCATGCTACGATGCAGCAGAGGGGACGACATAAAAAGGATAGGGTGACATAAGTAATCTCCCTGAGCTGCCAGGTATGGTCCCGGCCTAGCATGGTGCTTTAACACCGAGGACGTCTTTGACTGCTCTGACTGAATGGCATCGCGTGCTTTTATGCCGAATTTCAGCTGTGTGATGTTAACGAAGCACTTTGTGCTTTTAAGTGGCCATACCATTGGCGGATGGAGACCGTTAAATTCAGCCCTCAATGGAGTCCATTAGAAGAAATTGTTCAAGCTGCAGGTATTTTTGCATGGTAAAATCAATAAAGTGGGATGCACATCTGCAGCGTCCCCCATTGAGGACCTTTTACAACCTCTGTGAATATCAGTGATCAGTGAATGTTATCCAGAATTAAACTGCAATGCTTTAATTGAATTGCTGTCATTAGGGTTTAAGCTACGACTTTAAAGAACAGTCTAGGTGTACCCAGGGCATTGCATTTCAGATGACTGACAGCAGGGACCAGTCACATCTCCCCCCCGCTTGCCGACTTAAGAGCGCAGATTGGGAGGTGTGCTTTTATTTGTCTTATTAAATTCAGTTGTGGACCCAATTAATTGATCCATGAAGTTAATTTCCTGTTGACTGTTTCAGGCCTGCAGTAGCTTCACTCAGACTGCTATAAACTCTTCAGTTATTCTCTGAACTGAAACATTCTGTTCAATATATCACTCCCTCATAACTAGCATGTGAATGCTGGCTCTCTGACTCTAGTGAGCCCATTCCTACTCTGGCTTGCTGCAGATACGGATCTGAGCTGGGCCAATATCTACATTTATCATCAGGTGTGTGTTTGGTATTTTATTATTAAAGTCCTCTGAAAAGATGAAGTGCGAAGCAGACATTTCATTATGTCCACTTAATTTAACAATAAGATCAATTTGGGAGGTGCCTCTGTGTTTTCAGGGAGTGCTTGGGGGGTTGTATAGTAGGGTGTTTGGGTTCCTTTAGAGGTGTATCAACAAACCTGCCTGCTGCACTAACCTGTGAAATTGTTAGACTCTTTCATGTCTGCTTTCAGCGGTTGTCTATTTAAAGATCATCAGTGCAGATTCTTGCAATTCAAAACTTTATTTTAATGAGCCCTGTTGACGTATATAGTCTTAGAGCCGACTCTTATTGGCTACCTGTCTGGACTGTATTTTTTCCTATTGGATAAATGTCTGAAAGGGACCAGTGTGCGGCTTCGACAAGACATTCCAAAGTTCATCAAGAGGGATAATCATGATCTGACAACTTTTCAGTGCTACTTGTGACAGTTTTGTCAATCGGGATGTCGATTGTGTTTTTGTTTTTTTCTCATATTATAGAAGTTTATTTATTCAATTAATATTTGTTGATCTAGAAAATGGATCCATTGGTACATTGTGATTAAAAAGCTATTACAAAAAGAAGCTATTACTTTCCTTACCTATATCGCTTTACAATTTCTTTTTTTTCCATTTTATTTCACGATGCTAAACTCGTGTTGAGTAAAGTGATACTACTCAGACAATTTAATTTATTTTTTTTAAATATAAAGTTGGTAAGTGTTCAATATTATATTAAACTTTTCCAGACACCCTTTTTAAATTCAATATGGAGTATTTGCTTTATCTATCAAAACAGATTAATGGAAAGGTAAAAAAAATTGCTCCTGCCTTGTCAAATTTCTTCATGGGAATAAAGATTTTTGCAGTCTATCTTATTGCCATCAGTTGGATATTTAAAAATTGTCTGACATCATTGTCTCTTTATCTGCTACTTTTCACTCATCATACAGTTTAATTTCACCACAAAATATATATATTTGAGGAAACATTTTCTAATATTTGAAATATAATTATCTCATAAAGACAGCATCATGGCATATCTGCAATTTTTGAATGACTAATGAACAGACGCACAGCCATCTCAGATAGCTTCAGTTTAAACCTGATTTAAATAATTTAGATTAAAGAATGGCTGTTAACTAAAGCAAAATGTGTTTAAGATCATGTAAATGTAATTTAGTTTGTGGAGTGGGCAAGAAAGGGCACTCCATATTCATCGCACCGCCAGATACCGTATGTTTTAATATATATTCTGTGTACAAACTACACTGATCACAGTACTTTTGTATATCTAAGACAGTCCTAAATATATCTTGGTACTGGTTATACTTTTGAGAATATGAAATTCTATTTTGATATATTTAGTTTAAGCATCATTCTTAATGCCATTCATGTCTGCAATCTGTTCAGAAAATTACATGAATAATTGCAAGCAGACTTAGTTACATGTTGTTAGTATTTCAGATTTTTAGATGTTGATCCATTCACTTCAATGGGCTTCAAAATCTAAAGCTGGCTTGTCCTTGAATTTTGCTAGGAGCAGCAGATGTCAAGATTGCTGCTTGAACAAAATGCTGATTCCTCCACTTAAAATAATGACATGGCCAGGGGACCGGTTCCTGAGGTCTAATTTTGTGTCATCCTCACTTGAAACTGTGTCAGAGGCTGGGCATTAGGCTTCTGACCTCCTTTTCAATTACGAATATTACATTAAATTACACAAAACACAGCTTCATAATGTCCATGCGGCCCCTTGTCATAGTATAATGGTGATAACATGATTATCAAAGGATGAATTGTAACTGAGCTGCTGCTGTGCTCCCTGTCAGGCGACACATCACCTCCTGCTGGGAGGTACAGAAGTTCTGGTAGAAAGGCATCAGCAGTGAAAATTGGAGTCACTGAAGGATGATTTTTCCTTGACTGTCCGTGTCAAAGAAACAAAACAAAAAAACAAACTGTCAGCCTCTGTGTCATGCATGACCATTATATTCAACATTTAATACACGATCTCACTCAGGAGTCGGTATCCCTTCACATCTGAACGACGGTGCAAACACAATGCTTTTTGACTGCTTGTAAAAATGTGGTTGGGAATATTTTTGCAGAAACATAAATAAGGATAATTAGGAAGGTAGTTATCGATATCCAGACATATCAGTTGGTAAAGGCCCTCACTTGAGTGCAGACTGAGCCCTATGAGCTGGTGTTTGCCAAAGGAATTGATTTTGAACTCATGTAATTTGTCGATTGTTACGCGGGGGGCCCAGTAGTGACACACAATTGCACAGTGCTGTTCGGGCTAGGGAGGGTGAAACGGGCAGAACTTCTCTCAGCTCATCACTAACAAGCGTCTCCTAATGGCTTCCTCAGCACTTGCAGACTTGCAGTACTGTTGAGAGGGATGTGCCTCATATCAGCACTGAACCACTCGTATAGGATGTATAGCCTAGAGACAGGTGACTTAAAGGCAATGAGGAGGAGCATAATCATACTTCCTCACACTCACTGGGTGTGGTGGTGGGAGGTATAGCAACAAGCAAAATTGGTGATTCCAAATTGGAAGGATAAAACAAATTTATGATTCAAAGTTTTAAAGAACAACATATTGTCACGGATCACCTTTACTTTTTCGTTACGTTTTTCAATCAACTAATTACTCAATTAACATTCCACTACTCATGTGCACTGTTTCGTTCATTCTTTGTTTTCATTTGCCCTGCACCTCCCAACTTGGTTTCGGTTTTCTTTATAATCCAGTCACAAAGCTTTTGTCGGTGGGAGTCATTGTACTGTTTCCTTGGGCTTGTTTTCGTGCACCTGGTGCCATGTGTTTATTAAAGTTCATGTTTATTTTGGAATCCTTGACACATATATTGAAATTATCCACACATGAATTTTCAGAGCATTCTGTTTGCGAAGGTAAAGGGCCAGTTAACAAAACCGCCTTTGTGAGCTTCTCCTTGCTCAGGAATTAATCAAGTGTCTGATGGCCCCGGTGTGTTGTTTTAAAAAAAAAAACATAATTTTTCTTTTGCAATTAATGCATTTTTATTTTATGTTTTGCCTTAGAACCATCCATAGTTAAAATACAACAGGCTCTCGTGCTTGTTTGTCAATCGACTACTTGAATTTAGATAAAGCTTTGCTGATTAAGTAAGCTTGAATGATGGAGAAAGCTGCTAAAGGGCTTTTAAACAGCCAGTTTTATTACAAAACACGTATAGATGGGTCTTTGGATAAAAGCAAAGTTATTTGCAGCTACTGTAAGGGTGAATTTGTGTATCACCACAAATCAAATCAACGAGCAGCAAGCTAACAAACACAATAGCAAACTTTCTGATACAAATTATTTTGTTTCTTTCCATTACAATAAAACACAGTATGCCTTTAACATAACACACTCCTTTTTAAATGGAAAATTGTTTAATTTGGGCCAAATGGACAAGTCAACGAGCAGCAAGCTAACAAATGCAATAGCAAGTAGGTTAGTAGCTTTTTTCACTGTTGTCCGATACATATTGTAACGGGGATGACAAGTAGCGCTTCCCCCACCAATGGGCTTTAGCCATCCCCGAGGGGGCTGCTGGGAAGCCTGGCTCCCGGACTGTAGATAATGTTAAAAATGTGTTTGATGTTTCGTGTGTACTTGATGTTGGTGTGAAATAGTTTAGTCTAGCTAACTATAATTTCGAGTGTCGTTGTGGCTATGATTTGGTGCCCTCACCGTAGGTTGGTTTGCTAGTTCGTGTGAGGGCTGTCCGCGTTTTCCTGTGTGTGATCAGTTCTTTCCACTGCCAGTTCTGCCTTTGTCAAGGCAGTCGTAAGCGCATGTGCAAAATAAAGAGCACGTCTTTCTGTTGCTCGGTGTCTGACTCATTGCTTGAGCCCAGCAGAGTAGTAGCACTCAAACGCTACAATATACATGCACATGCATAAACGTCAACCAGAAAGTGCATGAACTTTGCTTCATTTTTAAAACCTATTCTTAACATGAGATTCACATTACACTGATCCCAGAACATTTTAAAATGTTGTTACAACAACAACAACAACAAAGAAACTCCCGCAGGAGGGTAAACACCCAATTGCCAGTGGAGAGGGACAGAGATAATGCATCCACAGATAGCCAGTATTTAACGGCCTAAGATAAGGGGCAGTGAGGAAGAGCATAGCAAAGATGATGGCAAATGTGAGGCACTTGAATGCTTTCTCTCTTCAAGCAGAATGCACTGTTACATCATCACTACCTCATTTCACCCTACTATCCACGACGGAAATTCTCAGACTATTATACATTTTCTAATGCGTTATGGAGGGTCAGTTAAATCTACTGCATAGTCAAACTATTTAGAAGCAAAACAGTTAGCATCTTTGTAGGAATAACCCACTATACACTATCCTTGTAACCCACTATAGTAATAATAATAATATGCATGGACAAAAGTATTGGGCCACACATCTTAATAATTGAATTCAGGTGTTTTATTCAGTCCCATTGCCACAGGTGTATAAAATATAGCACCTAGCCATGCAGTCGGCCTTTACAAACATTTGTGAAAGAATGTGTCATTCCAAAGAGCTCACTGAATTCGAGCGTGGTACTGTAATAGGATGCCACCAGTCAGTTCGTGAAATTTCTTCCCTCCTAGATATTTCACGATCAACTGTAAGTGGCATTACTGCAAAGTGGAAGCGCTTACCACAGCAACCACGTAAAGTTACAGAGTGGGGTCGCCGAGGCGCAAAGTGTGTAAAAGTCGCCAACGCTCTGCTGACTCAATAACCGCAGAGTTCCAAACCTCCTCTGGCATTAACATCAGCACAAAAGCTGAGCTATATGGCATGGGTTTCCATGGTCGAGCAGCTGTATGCAAGCCTTACATCACCAAGCACAATGTGTTGGATGGAGTGGTGTAAAGCATGCTGCCACTGGACTCTGGAGCAGTGGAAACGTATTCTGTGGAGTGACAAATCACGCTACTCTATCTGGCAGTATGATGGACGAGTCTGGGTTTGGCGAATGCCAGGAGAACGTTTCCTGCCTGACTGCATTTTGCCAACTGTAAAGTTTG
>JAOYSI010002547.1:3270-15961 GCA_025775065.1 Hiodon alosoides
CGCTCCAGCAGACAGATCACTCCGGTTCCAGCAGACAGGTCGCTCCGACTCCAGCAGACAGGTCGCTCCGGCCCCAGCAGACAGGTCGCTCCGACTCCAGCAGACAGGTCGCTCCAGCCCCAAAAGACAGGTCGCTCCGGTTCCAGCAGACAGGTTGCTCCAGCAGACAGGTCACTCCGGTTCCAGCAGACAGGTCACTCCGGTTCCAGCAGACAGTTCGCTCCAACTCCAGCAGACAGGTCGCTCCGGCCCCAGAAGACAGGTCGCTCCGGTTCCAGCAGACAGGTCGCTCCGGCTCCAGCAGACAGGTTGCTCCAGTAGACAGCTCGCTCCGGTTCCAGCAGACAGCTCGCTCCGGTTCCATGTTCCAAGTAAAGCATGTCTTAAAAGTGGCGACATCGTTATTATTATTTATTTAAACAGTTCTTCTGTGCTGTGTTCCAGTCTGTCATTAAAAGGTCTGTCCGTTCCCTTCGGTAAAAACAGCTTAAAACCAGGCGGCAGACTGATTACACAGAGGCTTTCTTCACTTGTGATAGAGTTCATCCAACAGAGAGTGATACTTTGTCTCTGAGATGCTGGTAAGCTGTAAACTACACTTCCTGGTGGACTATTCATTTTCGGTTAAAAATCTGATTGAAATTGCCCAGTAATACCAGCAGGTGCGAGAATCGCGAGGTGAGTCTCGACTGTGTAGATAATAACTCAAATGAGCTTGTGGAGTTTTTGATAAAACACACTTACTGTTTCCAAATAGATATCAATCACCTGGAATGAGGCTGAAGCACTTGGCTTCATCTATAATGCATAGCTAATTTGGCTGCTTTTGGAGAACAATGGCAGATAGGGGGCATTGTGAATGTCAGCCTGCAGGAACTGACCATGCATGCAGTCGTTCTACAGCAGCCCTGTGCCTTGCCCCTCGGGAGTTCACCAGCACCTGGGGTAGTCGAGGTAGATGTTACCGAGGGAAAACAAACAAAGGGATAGTTTTTCCGTCGAGTAAAAGAATAAACGGACGGCTGCCAAAGCTGGAGAGGCTGGGCTTGTCTGTCATCACGTTTATCTCCGTGGACACTTGCATATCGTCATCTTGTGTGTTTTGGGCATGGGGGGGTTGGTGTGACCTCGCACAACCCCACATGACCTCGCATGACCCCACATGACCCCAGCCAAAGTGCGCTTAGTCTTTGTATCAATTTCCTGTAATATAAATAAATAATAAATGAAAGGAAGTCCATACAAAGAGGAAGAAGGCTAACCGATGGAGCCTGCTGAGGTTTTTGAATGAGCCCAGGCTATTAACATCCCAGACTGGGCAGACGAGGTCAAACAGAGTGTTAAGCTCACCCCCCTAGAAGTTCCACAAAACACGTAACTGGTGATGTTGGTCCTGTTCGCTGCACTCTCTCACACACGCCTACAGACACAACCCTATCGTCTTACATGTTTTCAACTTAGGTATTTAAGGGCCCACTGGGAGCTCTATAGCACTCCTCTACACCCTTTAATAAAGTGGCATAAATCTAGGTTTTTATAGCTGTCAATTAGTTTATGAGCCCAGGGAGGAAAGGTCTTTGATGGGGACAGTTAGAGAGGGTTTTTTGGTGTTTAAATATCTGACCTGGGCAGACCACCAACACACAACTTCATTTTGATGCTGCAGGACCCCCCCCCCCCCCCCCATTCAGGATTGTTAACTGGTTAAAGGAAACTGTATTCGCAATATAGCCAGACGGTGGGAATAACAGCCAGTTTTTGCTGTTAAAGACTGGAGCGGAGGCCCAGCGTCAGAACAGCTGTCTTGCATGCATTAGGGCCAGTCGTGGCCCTGGCTTTTCTGTCCCGACTGCAGAAAGAGCGAAAAGCATGGGTATGTTTCTACATTTACAATTATCATCAGTCTGCCTGGTCGGAGTAATTCATGTAAAACTTAGGTTGAAGGCTCAGAATAAAGTTTTGGGACAATGATAACAAATTTATTCAATTTATAGGATATTTTCATGACATTTAGTGTATTACAATTGTAGCTGTCGTACTTAGTAGTTCTACAACAATTGTCTGTTATTCTAAAAGTAAGACATGTCTGGCATCCCTTGGTTACAAAAATGAAAAATGTCATTGTTTAACAATTGTGGTTAAATCACTATTAATAAGGAATTATTTAAATGGAGAGAAACATATTGTCAGGACAAATACGTACACACTGCTGGGGTGAGCCTACTGCAGTCTACTAACGACAGTGAAACCTACATGACATGCGTCTCATCCTACTAACGATGGTGAAACCTACATGACATGTGTCTCATCCTACTAACGACAGTGAAACCTACATGACATGCGTCTCATCCTACTAACTACAGTGAAACCTACATGACATGCGTCTCATCCTGCTAACGACAGTGAAACCTACATGACATGCGTCTCATCCTGCTAACGACAGTGAAACCTACATGACATGCGTCTCATCCTACTAACGACAGTGAAACCTACATGACATGCGTCTCATCCTACTAACTACAGTGAAACCTACATGACATGCGTCTCATCCTGCTAACGACAGTGAAACCTACATGACATGTGTCTTATCCTACTAACAAAAGTGAAACCTACATGACATGCGTCTCATTCTACTTACGACAGTGAAACCTACATGACATGCGTCTCATCCTACTAACGACAGTGAAACCTACATGACATGCGTTTCATCCTACTAACGACAGTGAAACCTACATGACATGACTGTCTCCGCTCCAACCGGTCTCTGCTCCACCCTGTCTTTGCTCCGTCTCTGCTCCACCCTGTCTCTGCTCCACCCTGTCTCTGCTCCACTCCGTCTCTGCCCCACCCTGTCTCTGCTTCAGCCTATCTCCGCTTCACCCTGATCTGCTCCACTCTCCTCCAGACTGTCTCTGCTCCACCCTGTCTTTGCTCCGTCTCTGCTCCACCCTGTCTCTGCTCCACTCTGTCTCTGCATCTCTCCATCTCTCCTCCACCCTGCGACTGTTCCACCGTCTTCTCTCCACCTTGTCTCCACTAGACCCAGTCTCTGCTCTGTCTCTTCTCCAGCCTGTCTCTGCTCCACCCCGTCTCCGCTCCAACCTGTCTCTAATCCATCCTGTCTCTGTTTCACTCTGTCTCCGCTCCACTCTCTTTCAGCTCCACTCTGTCTCTGCTCCAACCTGTCTCAACTCCACTCCGCCTCTGCTCCTCCCTGTCTCTGCACCACCCTCTCCATGCTCCACTCTGTCCGTGCTCCACCCTGTCTCTGCTCCACTCCGTCCCTGTTCTACCCTTGTCTCTGCTCCACCCTGTCTTTGCTCCACCCAGTCTCCACTCCAACCTGTCTCTGCTCTGTCTCTGCTCCACTCCAGCAGAATGGTTCCCCTCCCTTTAGGCTATGACTTGAGCATTGCTGTGATTGGGTTACATCAATGAAGAAAAAGAAGGCAAAAGAAACAACTTTCAAATAATAGCGGGACATTCTGTTTTGACTTCAGCCTCCCTGCACAACCCCAAGACTTTGGTATATCTGTTCCTCTGTAGAATTATCTGGGATTTCTTGCTCTGTGAAACACAACCCCTTTGATGAGCAGACTCTTGACGGATATCTAAACCAGGTTTTTCCTATTGAGTCCATTACCTTGGCTCTGCCAGAAAACGGGGTCACCCTAGACTGCTGTAGGATGCCAGCAGCAGCACTTGAAATGTTTACGACTGGGTAGAGGGATCCAGTGACCAACTTCTCTGCTGCCAGCCAGCTCACACAGAGATGTTGGGCCTGATTTCCATTGCCGCACTGCACGAAAGACTGCAAGGGTGAAGGGTTTATCCATCTTTACCCACAGAACGGGGGTTAGAGCAGTCAAGGCCCTGTTATAACTGTGCTCCCTCTCTGCGCTCTCTGCGTTGTGTGTGGAGGAAACATGCAGATGCAAACAAGCTTCTTCTTTTACATGTGTCGAACAGTGGGGGTGACTTTCAGTGTGGCACCTTCTCAGGTCACAAAACACAGTTCACTCTGCTTGTGGTCATGTATGCTCACAACATGAAGATGATCAGTTAGACCAAGGATGGCCACACCTTTGCTAGGATTTACTTAATTCGTTGTATTTTTCGTTAGAATTTTCCCTCTTAATAAATGTTAGATCACAAGTTAGTGTTGTTAGTGTTAGTTGTTGACAGATGACAAGCAAAGTTTTTTAATCAGATGGATTGATTTGATTCCCACACCATTACCACCATAACTTTCTTTACAAAGTTATTCCAAGCAGAATATTGCAGAAATACAGTAATCTACACATTCCTTTACGGAATCCTATTTCATAAATAAAAGGGTTTGTAGCAGATTTGTTTAAATTCATTTCAAAACCAATGCATTAAATAATGTAGAGTGCTAAATAACAATTAAGCCCAAAATGAACAATCTATGAACCAATTGTTTATTTAATCAATAACTCTGTAATTGTTCTTGATAATAATACAAAAGGCTGTTTTATCTTTATTTATAGTAGTTCTTTGTTGATCTTCTGATGTCACTCCAAGGCAAAAGGAATGCAGAACTCAATCTAATGCAGGTGTATTGTATTTTTCTTCGAGATTTACTGTGAAGTCGGGCCCTTAAGTGAACCACTGCATTTTGGATACCAGATGAAACAAAGGTCATTCATAGCAGAGAGGATTTAAAGTGTTGTCGACTAACTGTGTGACAGAGTGATGTCCACTTTGCATGTAGTCTTATCTTAAGCGTGCTACTGCATTAAAACAAACTGGGTCTAACATGGGCGTGAACTCTAAAAATTAGAACAACAGGGCGGTTTGGCCTTGGAAAAAGCACAACCTGAATTTCCTGTCACAGGTTAAGGTGAACCGGTGCTAATTTTGCCCAGAAAATGTACGGACAACAAATCCATAACTATAGACATCAAGAGAAACTCACAAACACACACACTCACACACACATACCATGCGTTGGTGTGTCTGTGAGTTTATTTTTGTGTGTTTCTGTGGATGCGTGCATTGGTGCATTGGCAGGTGCAGTCGTGCGTGTAGTTTGCGTGTGAGCATCTGAAGGGGATATACTTGACTGACCTCCTGATTCCTACACTAGCACTCTGACGTTGCTCATCATTTGTCTGTAGGCGTTTCTGCTGAGATCAAACTGCGACCTGCTTCTGCTGAAGGTAAGGGACGTTCAAAGGGAAGCTTTAAGAGCCAGGCGTGGGAACCGCTGGTCCTAGGGAATCAAAACCACTTTTATGGAATCGCATATTAGCAGGGATTGGTCATAATAGGTTCAAGGTGCTTGGCAATTGAGATCATTAAGAGAAAAACTGAGTATTTTGGCTCCATAGTAGTATGGATTCCAGCTTTCCCTTGCCATTGCAGGTCTTCAGATTTTTTTCCGGAGTAGAAAATGACACTGGTTTTTTGAACTTGTCCTCTTTCCTCGAGGAAAGACACATATCCTGTGACTCTTTTTGAGGCACTGTATTAAAGCAAAGTGATCTTGAGTCATAGTGTTTATAGAAGGATGACAGATTAATTACAAGCACATTCAAACTTCCCACATGTCCATTTCTGAGTTGGGTTTTCTTGCAGATGTGGTTTGTGTGATTCTTTTCTCATGTTTCATACACGGGAACGAGAGCCGCTCAAAGGGACTTCTCCAAGGAAAAAAGCATCAGCTGTGTCAAGTGCCACTGAATTCAGTCTTTCCTTTCCACAGTCACATAAAAATAGACACAGAGCACAGTAGGGAGCACAGCTGCACTGTACAATCACATACACACAGACACGGAGCACAGAGGAGTGCACAGCTTCACTGCACAGTCACAGACATAAAGCACAGAGGAGCACACAGTTTCACTGCACATTCACATACACACAGACACGGAGCACAGAGGAGCGTACTGCTTCACTGCACAGTCACAGACACGGAGCACAGAGGAGTGCACAGCTTCACTGCACAGTCACATACGTAAAGCACAGAGGAGCACACAGCTTCACTGTACAGTCACATACACACAGACACGGAGCACAGAGGAGCACTCAGCTTCAGTGCACAGTCACATACACAGAGAAATGGAGCACAGAAGATCACACATATTCTCTGCTGTGAATACAGCTGAAAACAAACCTACTGTCTGAGCAGTTTATTGACACACAAGCTAGCATATGCTGTGCACTTTTATCTCTTGGCTACTCCTCTCTCTCTGCGTCTGGTTCTTGCACACAGATCGCCGGCGCAGATAGGAGGATTGATGCAACTCTAATATGTTCAGGAATCTGAACTGGGATTCTCTTGGTTTAAAAAAAAAAAAAAGAGATGTTCAACAATCTGGAGAGCTGGGGTCAAACTATTCTGTAAAGGCTGTTACTACTGATTTTTTGGGATCTGGCGCACTGATACATAAATACACACACACACACACACACACACACACACACACACACACACACACACACACACACACACACACACACACACACGCAGACACTAACTCACACCTCACACAAACACACACACACAGACATACGCGGACACAAGCACACACATAGACACACACTCTCACATACAGAAACACACACATAGACACCCACACACACGCACAGACACGGACAGACAGACACACACCACACACAGATAAATAGTTGCTAAACTAGGCAAAAGTCATCTTTGAGGGAAAGAAAACCATTAAACGTTTCTGTGCTGGAGAACTTTACCAAATGCTGTTAATGTTGCAACCACAGCCTGTGACAGGAAAGTACATACTCATCTATCAGGGCAGCTAAGCTCTCTTCAGCGGTCTGTACCTTCGATAGGTCCAGTAAATAAACACACGTTTGTCAATATGACATCGCTAGGTAAATAAATAGGCCCACTTTGAAAGGATGGAGAGCCTGAATGGAAAGTAGCAGTAGAGTAGATGCTGAAACACAAAATAATTACCCACCACTCCGTGTTTGCTTTGTGCCAGGAAAGAGATACAGACATTTCTGGGATTTCTAGAAATGTTTCGGAAATGTATTTAAGATGGTATCTATTCGGACCAGATTAACTCCCCATCACACCCTGTCAGAAAGGGACATGGATATAGCTGGGCCAGGGATCCTGGCAGGGGTAAAAAAAATGATTGGGCTGAATGGGGGAATAAGGGAAATGCTAGACTGCGTCCACAGCGTCCACATGTCTCGATCGCTGGGTGCCGGCTCGTAAAAGTCAAAAGGAAGTTGTCCGGAGGCGGAGAGTTTGTTTTACGTATCGTTCGACACCTGCAGCCCCAAGAGGGTGGGGGGCCAAACTGTGGCCCAGAAACCCACAGAGCGAGATACTATCAAAATAAAGCATCGGCCATCTTCTACCCTTAAGAAAACACTGTTGTGTCCCTCTCCAAATGGCCCCCATTTAGCTGAAGGGGGATTGGTTTTGTAAATTGGCTTGGTGACTGTTACAGCCATAGGAATGCACATCACTGAAATTTTGAGAAAAGCAGTTTGCAAGGTTTACTGTTAAAGAGAGCAAAGCTAAATCACATAGTTCCCCCATGCAGTTGGGCTTATGAACCCTACAGAGGAGTTCAGTTGAGTTATATAATTAGGCAACAATTGATTCATTCCGCAGGACATAAAACAAAACTAAAAACAAAAAACAAAAAAGATAACGATCTCTCTATGATTGCACTTAAAACAATTGAAAAAGGAAAAAAAACCAGTGTAAGCTATGACAAAACGTTGGATTTATGATTTAAACAAGCGGAACGTTTGACTGAGTTTGCCCCTCGCAGGCAACAAGAATAATGTACACAGAAATTCCTTTGATCCGTGTTCCCACGGAAACCAGTCAGATTCCATCCATTTTTGTAGTACAGAGATTCTCTTTGAGCTTCCTGGTAAATGTGGACACTGGGCCCATTCCATAATTCTGTGATTCTACTTGACTTAACTAGTAAACAATGTTTTTTTTCTGTCTTTGTAATTGTTACAGGGTTTGCATTGCCATAACTTTATTCCCAGGATTTATTTTGACAGGGAACCGACATGAAGCCCCTTAATGTACACTATAGAATTCTACCGGCCTGATGGTACACGCGCTTAATTACACATCCACAACAACAGCTGTGAAATCAGGAACAAATCTTGAAAATGTCTCCCAGAGCATATCAAGACAAATACAACATTAAAAATGATGGGTCCAAGTGTTTTCCATCTCACAGAAGGAGCTGGGCAATCTGGACTAGATTCCCGCAACATCACTCAGAGATCCATTACAAACGACACTAAGCAGCATTCCACCTTTTCTGACGTTTTATTGATGCGTGTGCAACATTGTCAGTATTGTTTACAACAGGTAACATTAAAAAACCTGTTTCCCCTTCCCTCTTTTATTTGTTGAACAAACACTGAATGTGTTGAAAGGTGTATTTATTGGAGTTAGACTCCCAGAGTTATTTCAGATGGTTTCGATTCACCCGCCAAATCGGACATCTGTTCCTGGTTCGCTTGAAATTTAAAAAAAAAAAAAGCTCAACTTAGCAAAAACTGTGTTTATTTTGGATTATTTTTTCAACAGCTTCTCCAATCCTAACAAGTTGTCAAGTATGTCTGATAGCCAGGTACATTACACAGGGCTTGTCCGTGGTCTTCTAAAAAGAGATTACCTCTTACCAGCTGAATCACTGGAGGTAATCTCTCCATTTTAAAACGCCCGGCTTTTGCCCCTGGGGCCACACGAACAAACAATAACAATGCAAGACAAAGAGAAGCCAAGTGCAGACTGAAAGAACATAAAACTGCACTCATGCTGTGTGGAAAAAAAGCAACAAAAATCAGTGGTCCATCGCTTCATTATAATTTAATAAAGGTGGCATTTCATTTAGCTAGCACACAATGGCGTCCAGTTGGCCAAGAGTCCTTCTAAATGCTAAATGAGTTAAATGCTTTTGAGCAGAGTGGATTAAAGGCATTTCACTTGCTTCTCGGCCTCACTGTCCGACTACATTCGACTCCAGCAGTATGGAACCAAACGCGGCATTAGAGAGTCGAGCTTTGCTTTAAGCACTTGCACAAGTCCCGTTGCAAACGTACGTTTTGATTGGAACGCGGTCCATATTGACCGTGAGGCCCACTCTGCAGGGAAGGGGGCCTGGCAGATCCTCCGTCAGGAACCAGGGGATAGAGTTCCCAACGCAGAAGCAGCGTTCCAAAGCCAGCCATTAATCATTCCTGGATCTCCTTCATTATTAGGGAGAGGAGGACAGCGATGACTAAGGGCTTATTTTACAAATGATGAAAAATCGTCTCAATCAGCTTCATCTTGCCCAAAAAACCCCACATCCCATTATTCTTGTCGCCTGAAATATAAATGAAAATATATCCAAATGTAAATTTGTGCGGAAGGTAAAAGGTGTCACAGATATTTCCCCTAATAGAAATGTCAAAGAAAGGAATGCAATGGTATATTCCAGCTATCTTGTAATGGCATTACGTCATGATAGTGAAGTGGATCTTTTATTCTAAATCCTTAAAAGGAGACTGGGAAAAAGGTTAAGCCCAGGTATGCGACAACAGACTTAAGCTCCCATTAAGGCAGTCGCAGTATATTACAGTGATAATTTTATACTCCCGCTCAGCTGAGCGTTTAAGTAAGTAAGTAAGTTTGGCTCTCAGAACAGCCAGAAATGTCGAACACAAATCCTTTCATGCAATAGAGAATTCCATTTCAGAAAAAGTAATATTTTACACAGAAATTATTTATAATTTTTTAAAATATTCAAGATTATTAAAGAAAGCTTTTTACTGTGTATTGCCATTTATTTTTAAATCCTATCTAACCCCAACCCTGACACGAAACTGTGATAAACTCGGGAAGATAATGAGATAATAGTCTCCTTCTTTACTAGGAAAAGATTGTGTAAAAAGCAGAAACAATGAGAAGGTATCGATAAGGCACTGTAAATCAGGCTGTGTGAAGTGCACATCCCCAGAAGGTTTCTGAACGGTGCACTGGCGAATGAGCCGTTGTGGTATTTGCAGGAATTTAGGAAATGCGGTACCTTCGGACATGAATCATTTAGCTCTTCCGAAAACAAACGACCACCGTCACCCATCCCAGTGTTTATCACCTCACCCCCCTCTGACCTGGTACAGACAGGCCACTGCCCCACCTCAGTCCAGACATCTTTAGTTTTTTTTTTCCAGGGAGAAAAAGAATGGGTCCCAAGGTTTCCCGTGTCCTTCTATTAGAAGATGCTAACACAGAGAGGGTCCCAAGGATTCCCATGTCCTTATATTAGAGGAAGCTAACACAGAGTGGGTCCCAAGGTTTCCCATGTCCTTCTATTAGAGGAAGCGAACACAGAGAGGGTCCCAAGGATTCCCATGTCCTTATATTAGAGGAAGCGAACACAGAGAGAGTCCCAAGGATTCCCATGTCCTTATATTAGAGGAAGCTAACACAGAGTGGGTCCCAAGGTTTCCCATGTCCTTATATTAGAGGAAGCTAACACAGAGTGGGTCCTGGACATGGAAAACTGTCTGCAGTTGTTTTCTTAGTGACTTCTCTGATGTAGCTCCTCTTGCTTCTGCTAAGCCTCGTCTATGTTTCAAACCAAATGGGACACAAGTTCCAGTCCACTTAAAAAAAGGAAGGTACATTTATAGAGAAGGTTTGCTTCGGGACATGTTTGGGTTAAGGGATATTGTTATCTTCTCTTCCACCACTGCCCCACAGAAGACCTGAAACAACGTGTCACTCAGTTCCTCATTTGAAATGGCTCACAACTAAATAAGCCCCCTGCTATCCGTTACCTCAGACATGCCCGTTGACTGAGGCCGCCATCTCTTTTAGCCAGCCTACACCTAAACCTGTGTTTTGCCCACAAGGTTAAACTTACACACATGTAATGCCTGCCATTATGCTGAATTTGTTTTCTACCAACAGTATGCGATTTCATTACACACAGGACATTACAGGTCCATTCAGGCTAAAGTTTGTACAGTAAACATACAAGACTTCAATGAAGAACGTATGCTTGAGCACACAGTGCTGTTTTTACATTCCTAATGATAGGAATTAACAAATTATGTTTCGTGTTATCAACACCTTACAAGTTCTAATGCGAGTACAAAAGAAAACCAAGATCACTGTCATCAGAATATTCTTCTACTTTAAGGCACTTGCCATTCACACTTCTCCACGTCCCAGCGCTCAACAAGAAGTCCCAATATAAAGTTGAAAAAAATACAGTCGGAAATTCCAGCACCTCCTGTTGCATTGGAGGTTAAACTTTTAAATGATTTATTTTAAAACAATATGCACTGTACATCTGTGAATCGGGGTAATAATACCTCCAAAACCAGGGCTTTAGTTCCACTGTGTGACGATACACAATCCCGTGATTTATATAAATATGTGGAAATGGACCTGAATACACATGACTGTGAAAGCAGCTGACCTTTTCTCCCACATTTTTGAGTGATCTGCAAATAAAGTGATTACACGTTTTAGAGAGTTCGGACATGTCAATATCAGGGTGGTATGTCAGATAAGAAATTAGACTAATCTTCTCCACAGTGCTTCGTGAGGATGTTCAGAACACTTGCAAGTGCCCAGCTGTTGAAGACCCTCAAAGTTCCCCGAAGGTGAGGTTGCATTGTGTAAGCTGCAGGTGGTTTCAATGCAATGATCTTTACGCCTTCTCTCCTCTGCAGGTCAGTTGAAGAAGTTCAGAACCCTTTGATGTCCTGCAAGACGAGGGCATCGTCTGATTGAACATAGGCGAGGAGCAAGTTCTGGAATGCAGGCGGCCCTTGTGTTCGAACGAGCTCCAAACGACTTATTGAGAATTAACAGGGTTTTAATGGTAAGCTGATACGTGTAAAATGTGTGAAACACGCACCGGGGCTGACTTCAAAGGACTTCACGCTTCAGCATTCATCCTGCACATCTGAGCACTTCCTAGCGAAATAAACAGTGCTAATAGTTTCGATTAAATGCAGCCAATGGTGACTATTTCTGAGCTCACCACCCAATCACTGTGCTGATGAGGAATAAATGGACACAATATTTACGTACCCCTAATTAGTGAACATCTGTCAGACTTGACCTTTCAACTCAGATCAAGATCTGCTGACTGATATAAAGAAGGGTACTGTATTACTTGGACGATGCAGATGATACAAATTAATATAAGAAGATATGCATAATACCGGAAACCACACAATTACAAGCCAGCTTGTTAAATAATCAATCAATAGAATTTCATTTGTTTTGATGCATTTTTACAATTAAGATTGTCACAAAGCACTGAACGGATTCCAGAAGGCATAAGAGACAAAAAGAAAACCCAGAGCCAATTGGGAAAACCTGGAATCTGCCACAGTCAACACAGAACTCTGCATTAAAGCAAACACGGTGTGCAACCAATAACAGCGCTGTATGACAGAGTTAATAACAGAGTTAACATCAAAGAATTACAGGTGGTTTTTCCTTTGCTTTCGGGACTTTTCTGCAGATGAAACCCTGTGTCGGCTTGGCCACAGTTTATCTTCCCCGTGCCAGGAAGAGAGCGAGGAAGGAGTTGAGGGAGAAAGCAAAATATGGTCAACAGCTGACAAATGAGAGAGAGAGAGAGAGAGAGAGAGAGAGAGAGAGAGAGAGAGAGAGAGAGAGAGAGAGAGAGAGAGAGAG
>JAOYSI010002549.1:0-15958 GCA_025775065.1 Hiodon alosoides
CCCCCCCCCCCCCCCCCCCCCCCCCCCCCCCCCCCCCCCCCCCGCCCCCCCCGCGGGGGCGGCCCCCCCCCCCCCCGCGGAGGTTGCGTAACATCTGATGGCACTCTCATTAAAGTCTCTGGTGGGCTCTCTCACAAGATGCGGACGCCTGCTCAGGGATGCCATTAAACTTAATGAGTCTGGGCTGCGAGAGAGCCACGCAAAACCAGAACCCCCTGAATTCTTTCAACATTTCCTTGCAGCTTTTAGCCCCACAACACTTAGCTACAAAAGCGCACAGAGGTATAGGGGACAGACAGGCGGACGTATGGTTGTGTGCTGCAGCAAAGTACCCCCCCCCCCTCCCCCCAGCCCCATTCAAGAACGGTGGACCCATACCCTCCTTACCAGTCTACTTTGGCCCGTTTCTAAATCTCCATTCCCTTCTGACCATCCAACAGAAAGTTGTAGTGTAGCCCGAACTGTGGTTCAGAGGCTCCGAAGACACTATTAGTAAACACCAGGCCGATTTAACAGGGGAGAGCCTGGGGGCTTGTTCTGATAAAAATAGGTCCCAATCTCACCTCGGGTTGACACCTCTGAGGGAGGGGGGAACTTACTATGACAGGGAGAAAAGGCAGAGCGCCGTCTCCCCCAGGCTGTCACAAGAAGAGCTGCACTGGGGGGATGGGGGGGGGGGGCGAATGATGGAGTCACTTTGGGAAGGTCACGCACGCCGCCACCCATTTCCCCCCTCCGCAGACACAAGCTCAAGACAAGCTTTGATAAAGCAACATTTCAGACCATCTCTCTCCATAATCAAATTGAAGAGCCTGGGATTGAATCGCGTGGCGGTTGAAAAAGGGGGAGGGGGGGGGGGGTTGGTGGGGGCACAAAAAAACAAATTCTCATTAAAATTTCAAGGGATTTCACTGAGCTGTTTATCGGGCTCCTGGTGACAGGAAATTATGGAAATGGATCAACATGCAGTCCTATGGGCCAGAAACAGAGCAGAGAGACCACAGGGGGTGGAACTGTTTCATGCCTCAGAAACAAATAATCACAAAAACACAAAGGGGCCTAGCGGTCCGAGGATGCACCGCTTAGAGAATAAACTCAACAGGGAAAAAAGGGGTGGCGGTCATGAATGACAAGTGATGGATGTCAGGCAGGTGGCACGAGCCCCATCCTACCCACTCCCTCAAATGAAGCGGGAAGGAGTTACGGATGGGAGGCGTCCACACTCGGACCCCTGTCACATGCCAGTCGCTACCCTCATGTCAGATCTGTCATGACACGCCGCCTGCCTGGCTTATTTATAGAGAGCTTTCGCTCATCGACAGACTGACAGGAAACATGCTACAGTGATTTAAACGAGATGTGTTTTTGCCCCACAGCATTTCGGCGCTCCCTTTCGAGCGCTCCCTGGGCCGTAACTATCAATCAGTTAATGATTTTATTAAGCAGAACACGTCAAATCAGCCCCCTAGTGAGAGCCACTAGGGGCTTAATAATGTATTGGTTTCGCCATTTTCAAACAAATTTGCCACGAGATTTATTACAAACTTCAGTTCGTTAATCATTTACATATGGCCAATATCATAAGACTTCATTAAATAAATAATCTAGGATCACATCTCTCTTCAGATGTTTGTAAATCCAATTATTGCTTTATCAAATTAGATTTTATTCTCACTATTCTTATTTTTCTTGGGCTCCAGCAGGTTGATGAAATCGGGTATAATATTGGCAGCACTGATAAATGTGTTAGCTTTTATCATTCGGAGGGCTACGAGGCTGCTCTGCTCCCACCTGGAACAAACTCCCACCGTAATCTCATCTGAGTGCCGCCCCAAGGTGCTCAAAGGACACTCGCACCCGAGAAAAGCTCTCACGGAGTGGAGGGGGATGATCCCGACTCCCAGGTCGCCACAGGAAATGTACCTCACCGGCTCCGTTAAAAACACAGGTAAGATACCCACTGACGGGAGTCATGTGACGAATTTCACGCGTTTCGAGGCTTAACTTAATCTGCATCTTGAAACATAAACGATGTGTGAGGCACGTGCTGTTTTTTTTCTTTTTAAAAATGCATTTGGAACCAGAAGTTATTTTTTCCGGCCGTCTCCCAAATTCTGCAAATAGTCACAACGACTGGCACAAACTCCAGCAACAAAAGGAGGAAGCCTCACACGGGTCCTCCCACTCACCCGTCTCCCAGTCATCAGCGTTTAGCGTTTAGCGTTTAGCTTTTAGCGTTCTGCAGGCCACACAGTACTGTACTGAGGTGGAGCCCCTATTTGAGGTCAGGCACATCTCTGCTAGCACTGCTGGCTTGCAGGTACCTCCGAGTCAACATTGTTCGCTGTTTACGGTAGCCCGACACATCTGGATCAATGATGTAAAATGTTTTTAATAACAGATGCTTCCCAGGCCAGAATTTATATCATCGCCCTGCATGTTTAGAAACTTGGCCACTCTTTCTGTCTATTCAAATCTTTCTGAAGAATTTATGTGATAATCATAAATGCAATAAGCATATATATAGGTATGAAATATGATGAATGGCAATATATAAACTAAAGAAACTTTGCAATTTAATAGATTACAAATCTTCCAGACAATTTTCATTTTTCAGCAGTTTTCATATTTTTGATAGTACCTTATGAATTGATAGAGTTCATTCCAAATGGTATATTAGTATATTATAGACAAAATGAGACTCTTAAAGGTTATTCATGGACCCAAGTGCATTGTATAACCTTACTCTCTAGCATAAATATTACCGTATTTTAGCTTCCCAGTGGCGTTAGGAGCGTGGTAATGAGAAGATGTTCCCCCGTTTCCCCTACATCGGCACTGCACCTAGGAGACGACTCTGCCTAAACACGTTTGGCACTTAAATATCCTAACTTCTGCAAATTACTCTTCCACTGTTATTACTATTCTTATAATTCCAAATTTTAAACAATTACGGTAACACTAGTCCTAAGCGTAGCACACAGAGACGTACAGTAGAAGGAGAGGAGACCCTGTATCCATCTTTAAACGGCTATCCTTGAAGAGATTTTATTTATTGTAATTTTGAAAGGAACCTGAATAATCGTTACGACAATGAGGATAATGCACCCATACAGGTGATTTATATAATAAATTAACCCTGTTTTGGCTTTGAACTTAAAGTAAATCCCTCCTTAAAATGTACAAACCATTAAAAAACACATGGTTGTTTTATTGCATTTTATTCAGAGACTCATTGATAAAAATACAGACAAATGAGTGCAATTTAAAATCCGGACGTATTATGGTAATTAGATTTTAGGTAAAAAATTTATTTAGAAGAGGAAATCTGGAAATACGTTCGGAAGGATTTGATATGCACTAAACAACGCACCTTTATCTACGTAATGGTGATGGTTTCCTGTGACTTTCTTTACATTTCCTTAGAGAAATGACTGCTGACATGGGTCTAGATACCCTTCTGTAAGATGAAACAGTCTTTAAAAAAAAAAACAATTTCCCTCACTCTAAAGTTGTGTCATCTACTTTTTGACAATTGCGCGCTCTCACGCTACTCAACAACAACAAAACAAATCCTCAGCGGGACAGAGCTCGCCTCATTTATAGACCGATTTTCGGCAGTCATCACCGGGACATTGCGTGTTGGTGTCCCCTGAGCTTCAGTGCGTACCCTGATCCACTTTTAACAAAGCTAGTGGCAGGCGGGTCTCCGCGAAAAAAGCCGGCAGAGATGGAGGTTGTGGGGGGTGAAGAGGTGTGACAAAGCAGGAGGGAAAAAAGAAGAAGTTTTCTCCCCTTTCAAAATCCCCCCTTTGTTGTGCCTTTCGGAAAGTGCTAAATTACGGCTCTTGCCTTCAAAGTCTGTTCACGAGGTGAGCAGAAACCCAGGAGGGTCAGATAAAAATAAGGAGAAAATGAGACAGCAGACTCCTTCCAGTCTTTCAGCTCCACGCCTTGGCCCCGGGGCGAGGGTTATCATCATAATCAATGTCTGTGAATGACAACTAAGTGTGCTTTTCTTTGTTTGAGGTTCGCATCGCCGCGCCAGAGAAACGCAAAAGGACATAATTGGTTATTATGTATTTCTCATACTCCCCTACACAAAAGCAGCGTCTTACTCATTCAAAGCGCAGGATAATGACCCGCAATTACGATGAGAAGACGCGGCTTGATGAAGCCCCACGCACCAGGTCGGTGACTATCACACAACGCGTGCTTTCGTTCGATTTATTTCCCCCCGCCCAGAATAAAATCGGCACCTCAAAACGGATTTCTTTTCCAGGAAGGACAAACTAGGTTTGCCTCGCGGGCAGTAAATGGCATTAAACAGGATCAACAGGAGAGTCCCACACGACAGGCAGACCGGTGTCCACGGCAAGGTGAAAGGCGCCGGCGAAAAGCCTCTCGTGCGTTTTCTCGAGCCGTGCCAATCTCCGGGTGGACGTGACATCCCAGCCGGACCAACGTGCCGCAGCTGGCTCTGTACTGGGGGCACCGCGGGGGTCCGCCTGGCTGGCACCTCGCCGCGAGGGCGCTTCAGCTGGCCCATTCCCCCTAAGCCTGCCCCCCACCTCTATTTATTTATTTATTTATTTATTTATTTATTTATTTATCACTACCCCCAAATTAGAGAGGGAAATGAAAACACACAATTTTCATTATTTTCATATTCGTTCTAGTGCTTTCCAGCCGGCTAAAATTCATATTTATGCTAATGCCTGCACGGGAGATACGAGATGGTCTGGAATTAATGGCATTGCATGGAAGGTAATACTCGCTGCGTTTCATTAGCTGCTGTATCTTTAATTTCCAATAAACACGGTAATTAGGGGAGATATCCGCGGAGACGGGCCCTGGATCCTCTCCGCCTCGGTAACGGCCGTAACCAAATCTGCAGCGGGGTAACGGCCGCCATGGAGGGCTTTCAGCTTAACCAAATCCACTCGCAGACCGGGAAGGGCCAGAATTCAATTATATGGAAATGAAACCCGCAACAGATATGACTTATACCTTTCAGAAAAAAAAGGGAAAAAACTAAAACACACACAAACACACACACACAAACACACACACACACAGAAGCATTTGCTTGGACAAAAAGACCTAAAAAAAAAACGCTCTGTAGCTTTATTGCTGGCTCTAAGAAGTATTTTAAACAAGGGTATACGCAATTTTTAATTGCCTAAAAATTGTTATGGAGACGTTACTTACGATTACTTTCAAACTATGAAAAACAAACTCTTTTTTTTGAGAAAGAAAACAATGCAACCTCTCAATAGGGCGCAGATTGGGAACGGGAAAGGGAACGGTACTAACAAACTTGACACAATAAAAAAGCAGGCCCACCGAGACTCAGACTCAGACAAAGTGACCATTGACTCTCCTGACTTTATATCTTTTTGGCCTAAATATTCCCCTGAACTCACTTTATTACAGCCTTAAAGGCCGCCCAGGGAACCGTTGGGAGAGCTCCCCTTACACCGTCCACACAGATAAATCCCAAATTCAAATGGAAGTAGCCCAGGTAGCCAAACTCTGACGCTGATACATCTCGACGGTTCCCCCGCGTTCCCCCTCCTGATAGTCTCACAGACCAGTCTATATTGTTTGTTCAGAGGAACAAATAAACGGACGCCCGCACGAAAAGGCCGCTGTCACTGAAAGGGACTCAAAAATAAACCGGGCCTCGTGTGAGGGTGAAATTGGGTAATGTTCTGCAATATGCAGGACATGTTAAACATTTGCGCTGGATAATGGGTACAGTTCACCTTTGAAAGGGCCAGATGCTAAATACTTGCAATGATGATGGGAAATTACAATAATGACTGCAACTCACTTTCTTCGAACGGAGCTAATGAAGACGTTGTACCTTGACCTCCCTGGAGCCAGGGTTTCCGACGGCGCCTGCAGCAGGATTGGCGAGGGGGCGTGGCACCAGAGGCATCAGCGTAGGCGGGGCCCGCATGTCTGCCGACGGGGTTGAGGATGATGCCAGGAACAGCGGCAGTGTGCCGCGCGGATCTGGGCTCTCTGCCACACAGACGCAGGCGAGCCGCTGATCAAAGGGGGAGATGTGTCGAGCAGCAGACTCTTATCTCTGGCCCCTCCTCCATCTGCCGTTCGGATTTCTCTCCCCCGTTCTCTCATGCCATCTCTCCTTGCCATCACGCTTTCTGTCATTGCTCCAGTTGACAGGCTTCCCACCTAGGCGTTGCAACGGGCTGTTTAAAGGTCACACACATCAGTGACTGAGCGGCAGCCAAATGCGTCCCCTGCCCTCAAAGCGCAGGCCCTCTCTCTGGTGGGGACCCCCAATGCCACTGACGCCTTCTCCTGGCTGTCCCACGGGCTCAGGCCGGGGACTGCCTATGGTCCCGGAGCCCTGCTCCCATTGATGTATAATCGGGATGGCATGCATCTGAGATCGACATGCCAATCCTTTTCTCTGTGGGACAAATGCATTTCCACTATCAGCCCAAACAAAAAAAGGCTCTAATTCAATGATGCAGCGAGTTTCCCCCCTGAAATAGATTATCTCTACCCGAGCATATGGCCGGAGAGGTGTGAAATTTCGACGTCTCGGCAGATCGCTTTTAACAGGCTCGGGAGGAGCGGCGCAGCCGGGCCGCGGAGTGGGCCCCGCGCAGCTGCCGGGCCGCACACTCCTCATTACGGGCCCATTACTGCAGACTCCTCCTCAAAGAGGCTACCGTTAGGACGGGAGGCAAGAATTGGGGGAGACCAGAGGCTTCCCCCTCGCCTCTGTCGAATGTGACAGGCCGGCCGAACGCATGGGCTACGGCAGAGAATTCTGCATGGGCAGCCACTCGGGAAGGCTGAGTATTGGCACCTCAATTTCCGCCAGTTAACCTCAATTGGTGCTCTGCTATTTATGAAGAAACACAGGGGGAAATAGGCTAGAGCCACATTTAGTGCAGGGCGGCAGGGACAAGTTCAGGCATGCACCAGCTCCCCTCATAGAGTATACTTTTCCTTTACTCCCCTACCCTCGCCCAGCTAAAGGACCTCTGTCAACCTTCTACCAGTGCATATGTTCCAGTCTGGGGCTGAAAGGCACACACCGGCGGGGATTGAAATCAGGGATATCTCCCCATAAACCCTACTGATGTTCGATGCTAAACGGAGTTTAGCCACCACCAAGTGAAAAAAAGAGACGTATGTCATGTTCCCTGCGAGGAAAGAGGATCCGTCAGCTTCTCGCAAGCTGAGCAGAAGAAGTGTTGCCCTGCAGACCCCCGCCCCGCTTTGTAGAAACGGTCAATAATGCTGATTTTTGGCCCTCCGAGTGGCTCAGTCAGAAACAGCACCCGCCTGGGCCCAATCAGCTGAATTTCACAGGTCGGAATCCAGCTCGTGTCATATGCAGCTTGTGGCCGGGAAAGTGTAGCGCGTGTCTCCGTCCGAACGGGGCGCTCCTCTCTTTCGATCAAAACGGAACCTCTCGCGTGGGCTGTGTAGCCGGAGGAGTTTACGAGAACGCCGGGACTTGAGAAGACTATTCGTACTTCCTCAACCCACCCGGTGCGCGAAGTCGGGATTCATGGTGACGAGCAGAAATGCGTTGATCCCAAATTGGGGAGAAGACACAAAAATATAAAAAATATTATAACAAATAATATTTGTCGATTAATTAATGATCAAATAAAAAAAACAATAAAAACAAAAAACACAGATTTGCGGATTTTCTGTGGCCGCCCCTGTTAACCTCTGGAGTTTCTACAGGGGGCAGCACACTGCGCAGAGAATAAGCAATCGGAGATCAGCAAGGGACCCGAACTGCAGTCTACAGAGTCTACAACTCTGCTGAGGAGTCCCACAAACATCACCCAGCCGGCAGTGATAATCTAACTTCTTCTCCTCCTTTCATGCTTGCAAACAAACTGTTTTATTTATTGACTTTTTAGTTTCGTTTCATATCTGTGCTGGGGAGTAGTGTCTCAGTGGCTGACTCAGCCCCTCTCTGCATCCACACGTAATTCGTCATGTTCAGAGGGATGCAAATGCATCCGCTTGCCTTCTGATTTCTGCTCGGCGCAGAACTTACATAACGGCAGGTGAAAAAGACCCGCGCCCGTTGTCAACGCCCACAGAAGCGCCGTCGCTGCCGGCTAGCCGTCGCTTGTGCAACTGCCAAGGTCCCGAGGCGCGCAGGCACGAACCTGGAGACATCCGTCCCGAGCGCACCTGATGTCTCCCAACCCAGGCCTGTCTACGGCAGCGCGTCCACAGCCGCCCCTGTCTCCGTGTCCCTCCCGGCTCGCGCTGCAGGCGCCCGGGGGCCAGTCATCAGCTGCCAGACGTCGCCGGCCTGACAATCGCTAACTCTGTCGCCTTCACATCTGTCAACTCCGCGGCTGTCAAATTACTGTCAAGGAGATGAGAGAAGCGTTGGGGAGGGGGAGGCAGCAGATGTGGAGGGGGTTGTGGGTAATATTCCTGACATGCATCACTCACACGTCCCATGCTGCTCTCTGAGGTTCCCATCATACCCCGACCAATTGGAGCAGGTAATACCCCTGATCCTATCAGCTCCTCTCATCTTTCTGATGCCCCCTGCACTCTCCCTGGGCTCCTCACATCACTTTGGAGAGAGAACTTTTTTAAATGTAATGACTTTCTTAAAGCTTGCTTCACTGTATGGGGCCAGAGATAACCCAAACATCACCGCTCCTACCACAGCCCATCGCCCATTGAATAAGGCATCGTTCTGGGGCCACTATGATTATGCGGTGTCAGACATCCAGTTTAATACGGGGACAACTTACTGCCATCCACAGTCTAAAACGGCTGTGGTACAACCGTGGGTAGGGAATCTGCGCCTCTCCCATTTAAAACCGACCGGCCTGACATTCTGTGACTCTTTGGCGATTGCCAAAAGTCCAGAGCCTGGTAATTGGTACAGCTGGAGGCAATGATTCAATCAGCCACAGAATAAAAGGCTGCTGGATTGTTTAGTCCTAGCTCTGTACCTGAGGGGAAAGTGTGGAGGAGGTTTGGAGCTCGTTCGAGCAGATCATAGAGGAGTGTTAGCGTGATTGTTTGACCAGTTTTTCTTTGAGAAGCTGATTTTTTGCATTGACCCAGTTTTGAATAAGAACCCATTTTGGCATCCGACCTTATTGCACCATTTCCTGACCCTGGCTTTGTCGTGTCCCTTTTGTACCTCTGCCCGATAATTCAAGAAACAATGTTCTTTTTTAAAACTGACTCCGATTGGTGGTTTTTGCAATCCTGCGATTTGCAACTCACCCGATGCCCGGGGGGGATGTTACACAAAGTTAAGCCACAGGTAGAAACCACAGAAGTTAACAACAGCTCAACAACGAATGTGTGCCGGGACACAAATATCCCAGCCTAGTTTCTAATCCAGGTCACTTGTGCTGGGTTTTGCGGCGCGGCGCACAGCCTGCACCAGCAGAACCACCATAATCGGGAAATCCTGAATAGAAACTTGGAAACCTCAGTGAGATTAATGACAAGAACACAGAATAAAGGAAAAGAATAAAGAAAGCATTAAGTAGTGTTCCACGAGCCATTCATAGCCGCTGTGGGGATTTGAGACCCCAGGCTGGGTGTCAGGACAGGCGCACTCCCTTGTGTGTACCCGCTGTCAGCGGCGTCCGCTCCTGGGATGGAAGGGCATTTTCCCCTAGGGGAGGTCAGGTACGGGGGCCCCAGGGGGCTCCTGAGAATACAGCGCGGAACTGCGGTGGGAATCGGAGGGTGGCACCTGAGAACGGCGAGGGCCTGGAGGCGCAGAAGAGTTGCGGACCCCAGCTGCAGGGGAGCCAACCTGACTGCGGTCGCGCGCAGAGAGGCGCTGTAGCACTGACTGCAGTCGCGCGCAGAGAGGCGCTGTAGCACTGACTGCGGTCGTGCGCAGAGAGGCGCTGTAGCACTGACTGCGGTCGCGCGCAGAGAGGCGCTGTAGCACTGACGGCGGTTGCGCGCAGAGAGGCGCTGTAGCCAAAACCAAAACCAAAACCAAAACCAAAACCAAAACCAAAACCAAAATTGCCTCTCTTTCCTCAGGATCAGGGCTGGATGCAGACGCTCCTTGGCTAGAAAAAAACCCCACAAAAAAGGGTTGTGGGAACGAGGCTCTCCCGTCGTGCATGGGCCATTCGGATTTGTTCCGCGTATCAGCGCTCCGCGCGCGACTCGCTGAATGAGGTCACCCCCGTGACCCCTGCAGTTCACATTGCTGTCACCAGCAGGACCTTCCCTGTCGCTGCCGTGTGGCCCCTTCCAACGGTTTGGCTACCGGGGCCACGCCGACCTGCATCGCCTGATCTTATCCCCAGCCATATCCTGTTCTATGAATAATCCCGCCCAGCTACAGGCACAACAGTAACACAAACACACGCGCACGATTGGATAATGCCCAGGCACAAGCAAGCAGAGAACAGCACAGATAGAGCTGCAGCCCGTAGAGAATGCTGAGGCTGCTGTGAAAATGGATGATGTAATCACTTATAACCAGTGACAGGCATGCACTGACACATCTTGAAATGACTGAACGTTTTTGCAGAGACGACAAAGGATAAGAAAAACTAAGTAGACTGACGTGTTCGGTAAGCCACTGGCACGGAAACCCAGGGAGGCAGCAGTTAACCTCCTAAAACGGAGCCGATCCTCGACATTGGGATTCAGGCAGAAAGGCACTAAAGGTGCGTTCTTGGAGGACCGGAGCTATTGCAAAAAGAAAAAAATTGTCTGTTTATCAAAATCCAAGGGGTAGCCCGTTGCCGTCTGCCTGCTTGCCGAAAGCTCCAACTGGGGCATTGCTAAGAAAACAATGCGTCCGACTATCTGCTAATTAATCAACAACACAAAGAAATAAAATGACAAGGCAGACTTTTCCATGCTTTCCTGGTTTGAGCTGTGGTGGGTATAAATAACCCAGGGGTAGTGAGAGATAGAGCGAGCGCGGCCCAAAACCCAGATAAAGGCTTTACTTCAATTACAGACAGCGCAGGGAGGAAGGCGTCCGTGCTGCTTAGGATTCCGCGCGCCGCGCCGCTCATTTGTCAGCTCTGGAGAATGCTGTAATGGTCGCGTAATGGCAGCGCTTTGAAGAAGCGCGGCTTTCCGAGACACCGGGGGGGAAAAAAACAAAGGTGAAAAATGTGCGGCGATGGATCCTGAAGGAGTCATATATCCTCGTTAGTCCCCCATCTTGCAGCACCTGGCCCAGGAGCCCAGGCGCATCACGCTTAACCATGACATCAAACCCTCCCTCGCCGACGTTAGTGCAGAGCACGCGCCGGGACATGCTTCGAACGCCGGGTTTTTCTGCTAGGCGCGGTCCGTAAAACAAATCCCGGCCAGACGCACGCCACCACCCACCCCCACCGTCAGGCGAGACATTCGCAACGGAGAAGCAGAATCTTGACGGAATAGTACTGGATCAAAGTCCAAGTCTGAACACGAAAAGTTCTCGGGTCTGGGACTGGGACTATAACAATGTTTTATGGCAATGCTCGTTAGTGCAGTAGAAGATTATTGGTCAAAGTACCACACTTTGAAGGGAGGCATTAGGTATATTACACCCGATGATGATGATAAATTATAAATGTAAATGATAAATGCTCAAAATGCTAAAAATGTATTCTTTAAATATGTTTCTACATGTATGTTTATTCCTCCACAGCATACAAATAATATATTCAATAAAGAATAGTGAAAATAATTTAGATAACTATCATTTTTACAACAAAACAATTAGCCGATCATAGCTCATACAGTTTAATAAAGGCTGAGGAATACAGCAGGTTTTTTCCTCTGGATGATTTAGCGGGCTGATCTGTAGGATTTTAGAGTCTGTGTTTTTCTCTTTTTCGGCCTGGCGCAGGGTAGCTAACCTATGCCACTTAAAAATGGAAAACGCTAAAAAAAAAACCTCGACCCATTTACAATGCACACACGCCTACATTTTTTAATAAAAAAATGGATAAACTGTACTGTGCGAAACGAAACGCGCGATGTTCTTTTGTGTGCTGTCCAGTCGGACGTGCGTGCATCTCTCTCTCTCCTTCCTCAGAGCTCAAATCCTCTCCCCGATGTGCCATTTGTCAAAAAATGTCAAAAACCAAGACCAAAAACAAAACCAAAACCAAAACCAAAAACTGAAACAACACAGGCCCCAGAATGAGTCCCAGGCAGCCAGCCACAGTGCTGCTAAAAGACAAACCATGATGCTGAAATTGACGTGACAAAAAATATCCGTGATACACCCATCAAGCGCTAATCTAATAGGACCGAATATAATTTGTTTCTCGTCAAATGGAAAGGATCTACAACTGGCCGTGGGGCAAAGAGGCTGCGATTTAGCTTCACAATAAATAATCCGCTGTATATCAGGACCTTTGCTGAAATGTGTAACCTGCTTCAGCAAACATCCCGGACAGTTTGCTCTTATCAAATAATGACTCTTTATCCTGGCTAAATTACCCTCTCATATGTATTCTATAGTTCAGCTTTTCTAATTTGATCAAAAAAAAAGTGATCGTCTTTTTCCGAATAACTGACAATATTGATTAAACGTCTGGGTTTGGGTTTATTAATGTATTTACACACGAAGACCTAAGTTATTGGCCTTCAGATTATTGACTTAATACTGCAGCTAGGCATCTAGAGGTTCACATTTATTTGGTTAGCCAGCCTTCCTTTTATTCATTAAAGTTTCATCTCCTCAGCTAGGGCTTATCAATCTGAGGCCCGCCCTTCCGTGAGACTTTTCAGCCCCAGGCACAGACATCGGTGTGCGTCTCTCCATGCATGTGTAAATCCACGTGTATGTCAGTACAGGTTGCTCGTGTCTAACTTTTTCCTGGGTTGACTTTTCATTGTGCGTGGACCTGATCCTCATTCTCATCAGCCCCTGCACCTCGAACCTCATTCCGAACTAAAGAGTCGGCTGAGCTGAGCTCACTACTGTGGTTAAAGCTTCTGATTAAACACCCCTCCCTCGGTGGAGGAACAAAGGAAGCCTGTTTTTCACCAGGAGGTGTTTCCCATTGTTTCGATCCATCCTGCGGCTCTGAGACATGCTTCTATAGTATGCAAAGCACATTAACCAGGCATTACACCGTGTGTGTGTGTGTGTTTATGAGTGTGTGTGTGTGTATGTGTGTGTGCTTATGTGTGTGAGTGTGTGTGTGTGTATGTGTGTGTGCTTATGTGTGTGTGTGTGTGTGTGTGTGTGTGTGTGTGTGTGTTTGTGTGTGTTTATGAGTGTGTGTGCGTGTGTGTGCGTGTGTGTTTGTGTGTGTTTATGAGTGTGTGTGTGTGTGTGTTTATGAGTGTGTGTGTGCGTGTGTGTGTGTGTGTGTGTGTGTGTGTGTTGTGTGTGTGTGTTTGTGTGTGTTTATGAGTGTGAGTGTGTTTGTGTGTGTGTGCGTGTGTGTTGTGTGTGTGTGTGTACGTGTGCGTGTGTGTGTGTGTTGTGTGTGTGTTTCTGATGTGTAACTGTGAGTCTCGGTCAATTCCACCATCACAACGCAGTACTGGATATATTAAGAATTTCATCATTTCCACTTTGATCTGACTGACCCTAATTGGTGTCATTCCAATCCTCACAGAGCCATTTTAAAGAGTCGCAATTAGGATGAAATAGTCTGGCATTTATTTATTTAATTTCTTATTTCTCAAATTAACTCAATAAATGCCATTGAGGGCTCCCATTGGAGCACAGCGCCCCTGTCTGAGTGTTATACAGAACCCGGCGAGGCTGGTGATGAGGTGGAGGAGAACGTTTCCAAGCTTATCTGCTCCGGTTTCTCTCCGCCCCTGACAGAAGCTCCCTGGTAGCCCACTAGCTCTGTGTTTTCTCCACATTAAAGAGAAGTGCAGCAAAAAGTAAAAAGCCGAGACTACAGGGACGGCCACCTGTCAGAACACGAGCAGCCCGTGGCTCCGCCGTTGAAATTCCAGGGAAAAGCACCACCGCGTTGACGCTCAGTATAAACCGTCAGGCGGCGGGAGAAGCTGAGACAAATCAAAACTAGTGAGCCTTCCAGTCGTACGCTATTTACAGCAGGTGCTTACAAGCGCGTACGTACTCTGGCCTCCTCCCTTCCCTAGCCTCTCCCAATGGGCTTGGTGGCTGCGATGGTGGCGGTTCCCCCCGCCGGGTCGGACCAGAGAAGCTTCCACGGGCGCTGACGACCTAATCATCTTCCCGCGCCATTATCATCACCGCCTCCAACATGGCTGTGTAAATACGCAGCCCCCACCTCGCTCCACAACACTGGAATGTGCAGGGCGGTTGCCGTGGAAACCCACATAGCTTGGGCCCACAGGCTGAGTGGCGTCTCTTTCTCTCCCAGACGTGCGCAGTCCTTTTTACGAAACCCGGAATGTGGGGCCGGGGGGCCGTTTCAGTGGGGTCCTTGGAGCTATATACACAACACACACACTCAGCGGTCTGAAAGAAAGACCCTCTCTAACTGGTCCTTAACCAGACACTGGATCTACGGGATTTGTGGGCTATATTTCTCTGGTTATTTCAGTTTAGCAATAGGTACAGTAGCTACCCGTTTTAAAAGCATAAAACTATATTTTTTGATTTATTATTTTAAATGTTTTTTAAAGCAAGCGTTTCATTTTTAATTGAGTCACCCTCGGCTAATTTTAATTAAACAAAACGATAACAAAAGATGGTTTAGCAGTGGGAATGCAAATCTGCATTTCTTTTTCACAAATAAATGTGCAGTTAATGAAAATGTATAACATTGCACAGAATGTCGGCATTGCGTCGGCATTGCATATACATGTGTTAATGTCCCTGCACTGTATAAAATCTCAATACGGGATTTGTACACATCTTTAGATCAATATTTGGCTATTCCACTTGGCAGAATCCCTCCAGCTCCAACAGAAGACCTGGTTTTCCCTTTTCGACAGCTGCCCTGAGGTCAGTTCACAACTGTAGGAGTCAAGCCATCCTGAATGTGACTGTTCGGTTAACTGTTTACTTCCTAAGAAGGTTCATTCCAAAGTGATCCGCTAAGAAGGTAACGCTCAGTTTGAAAGAGACACACAAGTCTGATTTAGCTCCAAAGGCTTACATCAACATTTTACAGAGGGGGAACCAGATTAGCACCCAAAATGTCCTGGTACTCGCTTGAATCTCCCTTTTCCTAAACATTTTACAATGCCGTCGAGATCAGGACCCCGCCCCCCTTTTGTTAGCATGAAACAGACCCTACCCCATAAACTGCAGAGGGGAGGATGTTTTTGGAACCAGTACACCTGGAATGAACCTGTCTGTTAAAATCAGTTTTTGTTTATGAACAGCAAACATTTAAGCAGCCACATCTTAGATTCCACCCGAAAAGTTAAGCAATAGACCCAATGATATATTATTATCTAACAATGAAAAAAAAGTTTAAATGTCATTTAAATACTTTCTCATTTCTTTCAGTCACTTCCCTCGCACAAATTGTCACATATAGTAACACAGAGCGCTTTGATTCCTGATGTGTCCGAATTCAACGGTATCCTGACAGTAAACAAACCGAACACAAAGGACGTTTCAGAGGCTGCCAGCCTGACGGTACAGTTAAAAAAAAAACCTGACTGAAGCGATAACAGTATTTCCCTGCTTTTCATCAAGACACAGCCTGACCTGGGTAACACACTGGAACTATACTGCAATCATGCCAATGCTCACATGATCACGCGCATTGAGCTATGAAAGATTCAATGTGATTCCGGATTTCGAAAACAAAAATGCGAAAAGCACCTCTCTCGTCTACTCTTGCCCTACAAATACGTACACCCAGTAGAACTGGTGAGGCTAAACCCCCAAAACTATCAACGCACCCGAGCGTGAAGAGACGCACAATCTCTTTCCTTTCCTCCCTCTCCCTCTCCCTCTCTCCCTCTCCCTCTCTCTCCCTCTCCCTCTCTCTCTCTCTCTCTCCCTCTCTCT
>JAOYSI010002550.1:0-15958 GCA_025775065.1 Hiodon alosoides
CCCCCCCCCCCCCCCCCCCCCCCCCCCCCCCCCCCCCCCCCCCCCCCCCCCCCCCCCCACGACAAACATGATTTTTAATTTTTGTTTTATACTTTTTGATTTTATGTGGGGGTTTTTTTTGTGTGTTTTTATTTTTATTTTCTGCACCTCTTGCTCACATGGTTTGTTTCCAAATGGAGTGTTGCAGCTGTGCATGGTGTCGAAACAGAGTTATACGTGTTTTTATTCTTTCAAATAGAAAAAAAGAAAAGAAACCTTGCTTATTACTTGAACATTGGTGCTGGTGTCTTCTCTGTTGTCTTCTCTTGGTCCCATAGTTCCTATTCGCTTTTGTGATTACACCACCGACTCCTTCCTCTGTGAGCAGCTACTGCAGTCTACAGGTGTTACAGAGGGGGAGGTGGAGCCGTCCACCCACGACACTCTCCCGCTTAACTTAACTCTGAGGAAGAGCCATTCAGAGAAGTCGAATGAATGCAAAGTGTTCCTTTTTACTTATCCTCTAAGGACGGTACCTTCAATGGCGGAGTAAAAACGACTCACAATTCAGAACCTGCAGAGGCGCATAAAACTCCCCCCATTCATTGTGGAAATATGCCGTATTCATTAAGAGGTTTTTTTGTGTGTGTGTGTGTGTGTGTGTGTGTGTGTGTGTGTGTGTCTGTTTGTTTGTGTTCTCGCAGAGCCTCCCTGACAAAGTGGCAAGCTTTCTAGAATAAAGAGTTGGTTCAATTCACCTGCAAAGTGCACATTAAGATCGGAATTGTACCCCAGTTGTGCTCTGCAGCCAAATCAGCCCAATGAACACAATGTATCCCAGTGACGGGACTCAGAGCTGGGGACGGGTAAAGGACACTTATGGTCAGCCCCCTGAGAAACATCATTCAACTTAAAGAGCAAGCAGGGATTTTTTTTCTACAACCTAGTTTCTTCTTCATGTTTTAGCAACAGCAATGCCTGACTAAATACGCCAAGGTAACTGCTTCTGTGTTTGTGAAAGTGCATCCACTAAAGTAAATATAATTATAACGCATTACAGTAATAACAGCTTTATGGTTATCATATTCCATTTTTATCACTGCTGCACAGATGTTTTATATCAACCAGAGTATAAAATGTTTTATAGTAGGTAAATAACCTTTTTTAATTTTAAGGTTTTTTGTTTTTTTCTTGATGCACCTGTCAAGGAGGTCTGCCTGGTTTAGACTGGGTTCGTAGAAATCTCATTGGTATAAAGTAGCAGAGTCCATGCGTCCAGTTCTAACCAATTGTCAACTGTGGAAAAACAAAACAATTTTGATCACAGCTCACTAAGTGAGTTTGGACGAAGGATTGACATAGACAGGAAAATACAAAATGCTGGGAATGTGCGCGCCGCCTTCTGATCCGCCGAAGTCACTTCCACTGTCATTAGGGGTTCCTGAAGGCTACTTTTAACAACCTCTCTCTATTGTTTAAAGAGGCAAGTGGTTAGCTACTAAAAAGATATAAAACTATAAAACTTATATATTATATAAAATATAACTCCCATTATATAATGTAACTATTCTGGTGCCGTGTAAATATAAACCAGCGGTGGTCTAACTCGCAGGCCTTGCCACTTTCTTTTTAATACGGAATCGTCGTTTGGATCTCACCTGGTGTACCTATGCGTGGATGTGAGAGGTTACCATGGCCTGGTAAATGTAAGCCTCCTGCAGTGCATCGTGGATTAAAAGGATGTTTGGGGAATTCTGGATTCCGAACACGGACCACTGATCCGAACAAATTTCTGCAATACGAATGTGTTTTTCTCCGGCGTGTGCGACATCAAACTGGGTTAGACTTCGAGAGGTAGATCTAAATGGTAAAGAGTGTCACTGCGGGCGTCCCATGTGGTGGGGGCGACAGGGTTTGGCTACGGAGAAGTGCTTTGCAAATGGATTGAATCAACCTAACTTAATACATTTATTACTTGTACTTGTGTCAATGGGTGAAAAATGTCAGTAAATAACAGAACTGAATATGTTAATTTAGCTTTAAAGTTTATATTGCCTCATTGGTATTGCCGCGCACCATGTTTTACCGGAGGAAAATAATACTGCCAATGAACGCTTGCATGCTGCTCTTTAATACCATGTTATTTTTGTCTAGCTTTTACTTTGTATGATCTTTATTAAAATGGTGTTATTCTAGGCATGGATTTAGATGTTCTGGTAGCATCTCAATAGACATGCACTGTAATTTAAAGTATTTCTCATGATTACTCATTTGCATGGCAAAAAACATCATGTGAGCTGGGAAACGAACACATTCCAGAATTTCTCTTTTCTTGTAACATTTTCAAAGTTTTTGATTTTTTTTTTATTGGTATATTTTTCAATTGGCGAATAAACAGAAGTGAGCCATGACACTTTCATACCACCAGGAGGTGCTGTAGCACAGGCTGAAAATAAGCGCGAGTCGGGACAGGGGATGGTGGAAGAGATTTGAGAAATAGAGCAAAAAGTACGTTATAAATGCCAAGGTGGAACATTTTGGAATGCAATAAAAATACAGATTTGATAAAACTAAATTAAAGGACAAGAGTTTTATCTACTCTGGGCATTAATACCCGATACAGTAATCAAATGAGATCTGGTTGCAGGCTGTAAACCTAGGTCTTATAAATTCCATCTGGCATAGAAATACGTCTACTGTGGATTTGTGCTTTTGTTGCCCTGTTACGATTTTAATGTTATTATTGATTATATATTTTGAAATTTAGTTTCCCCGTGATGAATGAAGACAAGATAAACATTTCTGAAAATCCTTGCATTTTGAAATTGAAAACTTTATTATACACTGGAACTATGTCTAATCCAAAATAATTCTCAAAACTTACTTCAATGTTCTTATGACTGCGTGTAAGGGTGCTGGGGGTGGGCGTGGGGGTTTAAATTTCATATTTATGTGTCTGTATTTGCTGTGTTATTGCAAGGCTGTCTGTTTTTGCCAGACAAATTGTAGACGGGAAACTTTCATTTTGGAAGACAGCTATCCGAGCCCTATGCTTTAGACACGTGTGCTGTTCAAACCAATTTTGCAAGCACTGCAGTGCAAAGCAGTGAAACAGACTTCAATGATTTATACCAATTACTATCGTTTTTCTAATGTCACTTGTTTGCAAAGATGTCTGTGTGCTTGAAGTCTTTTGAGAAGAATGAATCACTTGGGTATATGAAATAGTTTAAACAAATGATGCCTGGGTGGACAAATTGTCTCAGAAATGCCTTAAAAGTCAACAGATTACCCTGTGCATGTGACACCAGTCAATGTCTATGCTGTTCTGTTTTCTTATTTTTTGCCTTCATGTGGGTTTCCAGTCTGACCATTGTAAACTACTGTTTGAAATCCAGAAATGTACTTAGGGACAGTGCACAGTGGAAGAGCGGCATGACAATACCATCACTATTACTCTTGTCTTGTGTTTCTACCACCATGAAATAAAGTGTAAAAGAATGAGTGCCCTTGCGTTACTTAACATTGGTGAAACGGCGTTCCCGCGCTGCAAGACAGCTCCTTCACCAGGAGGAACTTCCTGCGCAGCCAAAAAAACAGTGGGCAGATGTAAAGGTCCAGCCTGTAAGTCCCCGAGCCCCTTACATTGCACTTTCGTTTTTTAAAGCACCCCGTTTCTGTTATTTTATTTTGTCACTTTTAAACACTTTTAAAATGGGCAGAACTAAGTGGGGCAAACTGAGAGAAATTTTTAAAAAACCTGATGGCCTCGGCCCTTGTCTTCTACAATGAGATGGTCTCAAAATAAAACCCATGATCTGTTTTGCATGCAATGACGGAAACTTTGTCTGAATGGGGAATAAAAAAATGGCATTATTTGAGAAAGGGCTCTATTTCTCCTGCTCCCATATTCTCTTTTGCCTTTGGTCCAACCTCAAATTGCCACCCATCTAATAAATGAAGCCTTTCTTCATTATAACAAGGGCTTAGCTGTCAAGCTATGTCAGAAGACATTTGGTTCTCTATTTTTCTCTTTAGGGATTTTTAGGAACGTGTGGTTCTTACTTGTTCATGTAACAGTCAACCTCTATTGAACGGAAGAGTTTGTGTAAAATCCCATGCTGCAGCAGTGGTGCTGTTTAAAACCTGAACAAAACGAGGCGTGCCGTTTGTTACTGGTTGACTTCTGGCGCACCAGATGTGGTGGAATCACTTACGCGGCTCAAAACCCACGGTTTCAGTCAATTGCACTGCACAGCCTTGTCGCACTGACCCCTGCACAGATTAAGCGATGATCAAAGTGACGTCAATGTCCCTGTGAAAGCGTCTCTGCGGTTCTCAGGCTGTGGCCTGCGCCTGACCAGCCAAGCAGCCTCCTCTCTAAAATGGCTTTTGTGCTGGTTTGCGGTTTTGCGCCGTGCAAATTCCCAACGGGCCTTGACTCATGTGACTTAAGATGTTACACTTCATCAATTTACACAGCTGGTTATTTACAAAAGCATTTCAGGTTTGAAATATTTGCAATTAGAGATCCCTTTTTCTGGAACCTGAACATCTATTTTTGGAATTTGAAGTCTACTGTCTGATTCTGAGGTTAACAGCTCCAGAAGGTCGCCCTATAAAAGCTGCGGAACTTCATGCATGCATGACGGACAGAGAAAGAGTGTTAATTGGTGATTTATTGAACTGTGCACTCCTGTTGTTTGCGTAAGTTTCCCTCCGTATCTTCACAAATTTAAACATTGGTACATTTTGAAATTTTACATTTGCTCCTGATACGTTTATTACATTTTCATTGCCACAAGCTATGAGGTACATGCCTCTGTACTTCACAGTTTTTATACTATGTTTGTCAATATGTGGCCTTAAGCCACTGGTTCTCGAAAAGGAGAGCAGCGACAAATCAGTTAATGTTCAGAATGGCATAGAAGGGTGTAAGGCTGATCTATCCACCCCTCTGCTTAATATTAATTTGTAATGTTAACAAATGACAGTACCGCCATGTTCACGTTATTTACAGTGCCACCCCATCCTGCAAACTAAATATTGATTACTGTCAATTGTCAGTATTTTGATTCCGGTTAAATAGGTTTTCTCTGCTTCGCGTAGATATAAAGTATCCAATAGTTGTGACAAATATTTGCCTGGTGAAGACATTTTCAATTAACGTTTTAAATTTTAGAACAAGCATAGTGGCTTTAAAAAATGAATTACGTAGCGTTGACACGAATACTGTCTGTTTAAGAATTGAGTTTAGGGGGCGGAGTCAACAATAGCGATAGGTTGTTGGAGTTCTACATTGTTTAACACAGAAAGACGGCACGGAAACGGGGAAAGACTTATCTGTTTCCCCTCCTTTTCTCCTACTACGTATTCTCTGGGACTTGACAGCTTTCTGAAACAGTTATGACATCTCGTAGGTGAGTCAAAGTTAATGTGATTCCCATAATTGTGTAGGACTTGCCGCATATTTTATGTAATCCAATGTATCGCTCTAATGCGGCGCGCACTTGGCAAATTCTCGGATTATGCAGTTCACTTGGATAGCACTTAATTTCATATCCGACTGACCTGCCTCACTTGAACGGGTGCCTTTGATACTTCAGACGCCAGTATTCACCTCAAGCTATACATTCTAAAAGTATTAGACGTGTTATTGTTATTGCAATTGTTAATGTTTTTTCAATTTATTCTGCGTATCATTTATTTCGTATATGACAAACAAACAATGCTAGGTTGCCTGAATTCGATAGTTAGTTATCTGGATATTAATTATAGCCTATTTTAGATAACCACGTTTCACATCATTAGAAACATCATTAGAAACATCATTGTATTTTGAATGTTAATGTACACATGCTGCATGGTGTCAGTGCATTGACATTCAAACTGGCTAGTAACACAAGTGTCGTCGGTGTTGGCACTGTTGGACAGCTACCGAATGTTATAATGTTCGGTCCTTAGTTTTTCAACGATGGATTAGGAACAAAATAATTTACTGTCCAGCTCTGTGGTACTTAATAACCTTGCGATTTTTCAGATACCGTGTGGGGTTTTTGATTGTGCAATGTTAACAAGGGTTACCTGTAAGCCAAGAAATTCAATTTTCTACCCAACGAAGGATCAATTCAAAACGTGGTAAAAGTTGTTTGACCAAAGTGACGCGCCGGGATTTAAACCCTCTCTGAAGGAGGCGCGTTACCAAATATCGAAAGTACCGAACTATTAGACGTACGACCATCCAAAAGGCTCATAAAGTCACATAAAGTAATACATAAAAGTATATATTTCTTCATATTACTGGTTTTATTTTTTCGATTACGTCTTTCCTTTTCATAATATCGTTGAACCAGCAGCGCATTTTATCTAATGGCTAAGCCATAAGCATTCAGACAGAATAAAAAAAAAAAGACCTCATGAAATACGTATACCATCTAATTACTTTTGCTAATTTACACTAATTCATAGTGTACCTAAATAGCTTCCTCGCTTTTGATTTATTTATACAAACTTATAGAAGAATTTGAGTTTGACGATTGAAGGGATCAATTAATTGACTAGACTACGTTAACATTTACGTTAATATTTTGTTGTCTAGTTAGGGTCTATTCTCAGAGTATAGTTCATAGTCAAAATCTGAACACTTAATCGAAATGCTTATTTATGAGTAATCACCTCGCCATTGGTATGCCTTGCAATGCATTAATACAGCGCATATTAGAAGTACTTATCCTCCTTGGACTTTTTCACAGTTTGTTGTGTTACAAACTGAAATTTTAAAGCGTTTTAATTAGATTGTTGTTTCCCTTTGAGCGGTTTAAAAACATGAAAGTGAAAAACATGAAAATGTCCTGGAAGGGTGGCTGGCTGTTACTCGACAAGCATTGGAAATGTACTAAAGGGTAAAGGCTTCCCAGCCTGTAATTGGACACACTATTACCCGTACAGTATTTTTGATGAAATGGTAATCTACAATAATAAAGAGCTAAATAAGTTTCTAAACTGAGCTGTTTTGGTGCTGGGCCGTTACTGACGGTCTTTCTAGAGTATTCTATTACTCTCTCCCGCAAGAACTCCGCCGCTGTGACACATACCCAGTACAGCCAAGGGAAAACACTGATACTTCTGTTGCCTAAATCAGGCTTTGACCCGCACTACATGTTTTGATGGACTCTCTGGCTCTTAGTAATTTCATAGGAAAAGGAAGCAGGATCCCTACTTCCTTAGTTACTAATAACAGAGAGGGGAAAGACAAAAAGTTGGAAACTACTGGAGAGTTTATTATGTTATAAATCATGTTTTTTTTATTTTAAATAAAGCAGGTACTCGCTCTGGAAAGCGCAGTGAAAGCCCAGTGGCGATAGGCTGGCAGGAAAGGAGCGGTCAAGGTGGAGAAACAAGAAAGCGTTTCCAAAATTTCCTGGAATTTACTTGACCAAAGCAGTGATCAGGTCTTGGAGGTTGCTGGGTCTGAAAACGGCACCAAAACTGTACATGTACGGAGCTTTCCGATGTCCCGTTCACTCGAGCAGACAGAGTTTGTGCTCTTTAGGAAAAAATTCCAAGGGTGCTGTAGATAAATGGAGTGCAGTGCAGCAGATTCAAATATTTATATTCTCTTGGTTTGCGTGAGTCTAAGTAAATTGGGCTCCTTCCTGTAAAAGTCACAAACAAAACGCACAAGGTGAATGAACCGTGTAAGCTTTCCAAACGTTTATTTGTTTGTGCGGATCAGACCTCCATCTTTGTGCGGATCAGATCTCCATCTTTGTGCGGTTCAGACCTCCATTTGGATCAGAAATTGTGCATTGGCGGCAGAATTCTGTGACTTTACAGTAGGGGTCAGTCTGTTGAGACGAAGCTGGCAGCGGATTTGATTGTACCCACGAGGGGTGCTCATGAAGACACACAGTCAACCCTTTTTCTGAGCCCTCTTTGTTCTCCGTGGGGCTGGACTTCCCCCTTCAGCAAAACCCTGGGAAGGACAATGAGTAGCTGGGTAATATTTTTTTTTTTTTGACCCACCAAGGGTCTGACTGAGTAAAAGGAAATGAGCGTTTTTTCCCCTCAGATGTTCAGAGATGAAAACAGGTCACTCCTCCACATTGAGTCACATGTAAATAGATGTGTCCTGAGTGGGATTTTCGTTGTCCTATGTTAAATGTTGTATATTGATATTTCTAAATGGTATTTATTGTATATGGGTATTTAAAATACATGACAATAACAATCTGAGCAATTTTTCAAGTACCTTTTCCCTTTTTTCATATTTCGAGGATTTAAAAATGATACAATAATCCCAAAATCTAGAGACCCCGTGATTTATTTAGACCATTGTGCTGCTAAAAATCATGGAACACCCCCCCCCCGTCCCCTTTATTTTTTCTGAATATAACTTGTTTGTACAAATTATTGTAGAAATATGAATATGTTAGTCCTTTTGTGAGAATATTCCCTGACATCAGCTGCCATGATTAGCTGAAAACCCAATCACAACTCAGCATCATGCAGATTCCTGTGCGAAGGTCGTTCCGTGGGAGTTGTATAGCTGGAAGCCGGCAGGACTGACATTAGCACCGGCCTGCTCTCAACCCTGAAAGACGATTGGCTGGGAGGTACTTTCTCTCGAGCCATCTGTAGGTGTCCTTCACACGCAGCCTTCAAAGTGAGACAACGTAATGACATTCAATACAATTCAAATCCGCATTGAACGACATTTCAGAACAGACGTGTATTGACATAAAATCACGATTAACATGCAGTCCACTTTAAACGGTTCATGTCCCTAAGATGAGCCGATGAACAGTAATTGCAAAGCATAGAGATGTTATAGAGAAAAAAACCATAAGCAATTATTGACAGAAGTTGGGTGAGAAGCAATCAAGTGAAATGGTAAATTGATGCATTTTTATTAAGGATATGGGAACTGAAGTACTGTTTTTTAGATTTCGTCATTCATGGTTAAAAAAAAAAATATATATATATATATATATATATATAACTCCACTCTGTTCACTGAAATTGTCATGTGATGCCATATGAAAACAAGGGACTCTCTTTATATCCGGACCCATTTAATGTGCCTGAAGATATAGTTTGGACATTAATTTCAAGACAGATGCATAGAACGCACGGAAAAATACCGGTTTCTTATTTTTAAATTTAGAATCAGCAAATTTTTCCAAAATCCTGCCGCACCGAGGGAGGGTGAAGATGTACAACTTGTCTCCTCGATTCCTAGTTTCCTTCGAGGCACCCGTCTTTTTTACACTTTTAGGCTAAACAGCCTGCATGAGTGGTTCAGTGCCGATGGGAGGGGAGGAATGTACCTGTTGATTGCACTGCCAGCTTGCAGGCACCCTGGATTCTGATAGGACATGCGAACGCCAGCTCATGGGGCTTAGTCTGCACTCGGGCAAACACTCTTACCGACTGAGCCACTCTATGCCTGTTCTTTCTCCTAGTATTATCGCTGGGGAATGCGATTGACGGATAATGTTGAGTCAGATTCCTGCAAAACAACACAATCTTGTTTACAGTGTTGTGTATTAACAAATGTTTGGTTCTAAATGTTTTGTATTCGTCCACATTTACAGCACGTACTCTCTGATGATCGAGCAAATCAGGTAAGACATTCAAAACTTAGCAGACCCCAAACCTGATGACACTCCCATCCCTTCCCTCAGTAGGAATGTGGTGTAAACTTGTGTTCTTGAGTTAAGAAGGAAATCTGAGATGACATCCGAAGGTCTCTCCTTGCTCAGAACTGGTACTGGACTCAGGAATTCTACGTGACCGCGCGTTATCGCAGTGATCGGTGGTTTTTGAGTTGTTTTTTGTCGTTAGCGGAATAGCTGTTGCGTATCTGACTCCTACTCCAGTGCAAGGCAGAGAGAGACCTTTGGATGAGGACACTCTGGATTCAAGTGAGGCTTTTCGGTCCAGTTTAGGACTCAGTCCTGAACTGTTCAGGGCCACAAAACTAGGGAAGTTTTAAAATAATTATATTTACATCTCAGTTTCCTATCAATTAACTTTGGAAACAGATATGTGACGTGCATTTCATTGGTGCGAGTAGAAAAAGAAAATACAATTTCCATTTTTATCATATAGAGATATTTCTCAACAGGACATAGCCTACTGTTTGGAGATTTCTGGTAAGTTTTTTCTGGTAAGAATCAAACTCGGTTCTGGTTTAATTTAGAGCAGGGGTGGGCCATCCTGTCTGTGTGTGTGTTTTTTCCCCCCTGATAGTTGTTAATTAGATTATAATTGATCTATCTTTCCTGGGGTTCCAGGTGTAAATCAGATTCTAATTGAGAGTTAACTAGAACCCAGATTTAGAAGTAAGCTGCGTTGCAAATTTGTATCACCTTGTCCCGGCATTTTTGGTCCAGTCGTGGCCTTATCAAAACCCGTATTCCGCTGTCTAAATTCATTTTGCACCACTCGGTACGTACCTGTTTTCACGCCTCACACACTGAGGGCCAAAGGTTAGTGATGTCGAATGCTGCTGTTGCGTCAGATATTTACTCAAGTCCAGCAGCTATTTTCCCACAGAGAAGATTCCGTGTCCAGCCCAATCAGAGAAGCAACTTCCTCCGACACGTGAGGCGCCAAATTAACTAATGTCTTACTCACGATTTCATCATGTGCTCCAGGGAATCCCAGAAACCTCTGAGAATGCCCATGTAGATGCCTTTGTCCTTAATAGTATTAAGATGGGTGAGGAGTCGCTGAGCTGCGTAGAAAGTGAAAGGGCCAAATGCATTCAGTGGCAAAGGGTATGTGGCCATTTCTTATTAGAGAAATGACAGCACTGTTTCGGACAAGGTGCTGGTCTTGTTCTTTAACGGCCCAAGCTGAAATCTTACTCCTCACACGTCCTTAATATCCACAAAAATACTTGCTGCGCCACCAAAAATCTTTTTTTTAAATGTATAAATTAATGTTTTTTCAGAGAAAAAAAAAGAATTTAATAAATGCAGTCATGTTCCACTCGTCACTGGATTACTTTTAACAATGGCAAGAACACTAACCGATATTACTCTAGAGTATAGTAGTGATATTAATATCTTTGTTCTATAAGGAGCCTTTCTTGACTCATACACTGAGCAGCTGTGTAATTGTGTTATAATTCTGAGAACATTCATTGTTTCGGGCTTAATCCTCTCCCACTGGAGATCATACATGCTATAAAATTTTATGTTCAGATAAAATATCTGTTTGTTGGGCTGTTTGTTACTTTAATAATGAGTGAAATGTGTGAAAGCAGATGACCAGGAGTAATAGGAACGAGAGCATGCAAAAAGTAAAATGAAATCAGTTCACGGTGGGAGCCATTCGGAAAACATTCTGTGACACGTGCTTGCATCACGCATTGATTTGGCAGGGATCATCTGAGAAAGATTTGAGGCACCAGAAGTACAACTACAAAAAATGTAAAAAGCCTTTTTAAACTGGAAATGAAACCTTTCAAAGGTTACTCTCAGAAATTTTAAAGCTTAACGCGCCTCGCCATCACACAAGAATCCGATTGTTTAGTTAGTTTACCAAAAATTGTAAAGTTAGAACAAGCTCTGAGTTTCTAACCTTATCTGGGTCTAATTTTAGGCGTGGGAGAAGGGTCGGTAGTGCTGGCGGGCGAAGCACGGAGCCGTCCTCCTCGTGCTAAAAATACGGGCAGCTCCCCCAAAGTCCGCTCACCGCAGCTTGTCCGTGACCGATATAGCCCTGGCCCGGCTTCACAGCAGAGGCGCGTGGACTAAGTGTGTCATCCCCCTTTTGTCACCGGGCCTAAGGCTTTTTATAGCCACAGCCATTGAACCTGCGGGGTTACGTAAGAGCAGAGCAGGCCACGTGCTGGGGCAGCAGGGCGATAACCTCCCGGCCCGGTGGCCAGGCTGGACGCGGCGCTACCTGGACCTGAAGACCACGATCACGGACAACCGGTCTATGGAGCTGTCAAGGGTGAACCACAACTCACAAAGTGGGTGTTAAAGTCCTGTCCTCGTAGACTGCGGGGCCCGCTGTGTTTAACTCGGTCTGACGCATTATTATGTGTAGCTGTCCTTATTTGGATACAGTTGATCCTACCTAGTGTTTTCAGATGCTAACAATGAGCTAGCTGAAATGCTTTAAGAGCCTGAAGGCTACAAGGATGACTCTGCTCAGTTTAAAGCCATTTGTCTCGAGAAGTCTGAAGAAAAGTCTGATGCCTTTAATATTGCAGTGGCCATTTGCTGGGTTTCTTCCAGAGCACCTATTCTGTTTTTCTTTCCGTCAAAAACAAAAACAGTCTGTGTATGTGGGCAAGTCTTCCATCCTTTTTGCTCGGAACATTGAGAGACAACGCAGTAGGTGAACCGTACAAGTGTTTCCGTCTCTGAAGACACTTTTTTTTTTTTAAATGGGGGAATTAGCACGCAAACTGCTGGTGATTCAGTCTTCCTCGTCTTACTTATGGACCCTCTGAGTCATTGGCGCGCTTTGTTTCTTTAAATTGTAGCTGTTTTCTCCGCAGAAAGTTATGTTTGGCCGCCTCCCTTTGCTTTAGCCAACGGTGTCGGTCTGACCAGAGAAGGAGAAGAGATCTCACGGTGTGTCCGCTGTTTATGCAGGCAGTGTACACAACTTTCTGTTGGCTGCGCCTCTCGAGAAAAGCGAGGTATAGCGTGGTGTTTGCTGCCGTAGGGGACGCTGGGCCCGACTTCCTGTTCCTCTGGGTCTGGTGCGGTTTTAAACCCCCGACGTCTCTCACTTCTCTCGAGTGAAAGGAGAGACGAGGAGGAGTGCGGCTGCCTGGTGCTTGTTAGGACAGCTCATCTAAATCCCAGATTAACCCCCCCGTCACCGCCACCTGCCCCTCTCACTCCCATCTTCATTGTGTAATACCTCATCCTGATTGTGGATTACCGAACCGTGAGGAGACTGGACCTGCACTGATCACAATGGTGAGGTATGAAAAAATCGCTATTCTAATTATTCCCATGTCTTTACCCAGAATTTATCGCAAAACATCAGCTTTTTTACTGGGAATCGGCATCCTTTACTGCCATTGGTGCATATTATCAATGACATTAACAATAGGTAAGGGGTTAGGCGGTCTCTTAGGTGGCTCTTTTGGACTAAGTTCTGCAAGCGTTGTTTGTGGGCTTTGTGGTGGAATTCACATGCGGTGTTAGTGGACTGCCGTCGTCTGTGTTGAGTTATATGCGTGAAGGCTGGTGGCCAGGGGTTATCCAGGTTGCTGTTATACAAATGCAGAGATTGTTATGAGGCGTGAGCACTTGAATGGTTGTTATTAGTTACTCTTGACGCTTTACTGGTTGATTAAGCTATTAAAAAGTTTCTGTCGTCTCTGCAGAAGTCCCTGGAATGCTCCTTCACTCTTTTTCTGGCTGGGTTTTTACTGATTTGTCCTAAATATCTTTATCCCACATGCAACGTTCAAAACTTTTAACATATATATAAATAAATAAAAATGAATGAACTGTAGATACTATTAAGGTAGGTTTAAAATATAAATAAAAATATAACCTATGGTTTGAATCTGTGAATGGAAAAAGCTATATAATGGCTTTTTTTTTTTACTGTTGCCGCATGTCAGAAAGTCACACTCCACAACCCTCAGGAAAACTTTTACCTGAGACCCAATCTCTCTTCCACCTCAAACAGCCTGACGAACTTCAACGGCCGTAGTGGATTAGAAAATAAAAGGCAACGCGTTTCCATTTTAGAACGTTGTTCATATGTCTGGTTATCAGAGCTTGCTATCTCATGGTTTTATCTTAGGTGAAAAATGTGCATATTTCCATGACAACGTTTTGCTATCTGATCTAGTTGAAATGTCAGACGCACGCACAGAACACCGAACCGATGGACACGGGAAATGGAAACGCTTCGGCTGATGGACGGAGTGCGTGTCTGCGTGTGTGTTTGTTTCCCTCTCTTTATAAAGCTGAACTGGAATCGATCGCTCTCGTTTACGCTGAGCGGAGGCCCAAGACGTGGACAGTCACGATCAAGAAACCGATGTTAACGTATTCGCTGATCACTCTGAGCGACGGTCGAAATTATCGACTCTCTCTATCGTGTGGTGTGTGTCTGACTCAAAGGAGTGACAATCTGGGTCTTTGTTGAGTGAGACCTTATTGTATAGATGTGTCTATTTTTACTCCTTATGTCTGGCTGAAACCTAAGTACCACCACTTGAGAATATATATATGGTTGTTTTATGTGTTTTGGTCATTTGTCCTGGCTTAGGGCGTTACAAAATATATGCAAAAATGATGATAATAATGATGATAATAATAATAAAATGATGATAATAATGATGATAATAATAATAAAATGATGATAATAATGATGATAATAATGATGATAATAATAATAAAATGATGATAATAATAATAAGCAGGTGTGTCCCCATTGTCCTACACACACAAACTAGAGTTTATAGAAGTCCTTACACTGGAAACCCTAGAAAGATATTTTTACTCACCCATGGAACCCACTGACTCTGCTGCTACCGCTTCTGTTGTAATATTTTACTAACTTACATGCAAACTTCTTCGGCAACATTCTAACCAGTGCATTAGAATCAATTTCATTATTTTTATCCCACATAAATATTTTATCGTACACATTTTTGTCCCGTCCTGTGACTGTGTGTTTGGTTTTGGTAGGTTCTAATAATTATACTAACTTCCTGCAATACAATAACTTATCGGTGGGATAAATGTTTTTAATATGATGATTCCGTACTCTAAAAACAAATGAACCGTGAATCCGTCAGTTACTCAGATATACATCATGTATATTATAGAGAGCGAATGAGTCAGTCAGAATCTATTTTATAGACAGTGAATCGGTCAGTCTAGCGGAGTTAGTACACACTAGGCGATTAGACTGAGACATATTACCTGGAATCAGCATGGGCCAGAAAATTCAATGCATATAAAGGGAGACCTGCCCACTGGCTAGGGTCTCCTCGGTAACAATTTAAAGTCAGGCGTATTGAGTGAGATGGACAGAGGGGAAAACCGCATGGCTGAGTGGAAACAATGGGGTTATTGCAGCATTACCAATCAGGATGTTGGAAGCTTTTAGAAATGTACGCTTTACATCTAGATTTGACACAGTTGTTAGTGAGGGCTCGTGGTTTGGACGTTAACCGAGACAGCATCTTTTTCTACCTAATAGTGCTAAGTTTGTGTAAAAGGCTGTTCACTGTATAGTCACATTGCATATTATTTTGATGTGGACGTTTTATTTAGATGAGCATGTTAATGTCGCAAAGCCCTGCTCGCAACAGAGATCCGGTTTGTCACAGTCTTTTTTGGATTTGGATGTCCGTTCAGCTTCGTTAAGTTGTGGACACTTATGAAAAGTCTCTTAGTTTCACTCCTGTGCCTTTCTGCAGTTGTCTTGTCAGTAATTTACCTTGTTTGTGTCACTGGCAGAGTTAAATGGTGTGTAGCTTCCCTAAGCGATGGGCAGAATTGAATCAATAAAGGTTTTGAAGGCCTGTGGGTAATTTTGTCACAGTAGCAGTTGTACGGAATTGTTATGTAAATGGAACCGTTTAGGGATTGGAGGTGTTCATACTGGCATCGTTGAGATGTTTGTCGTTAAAACGTTAGAGCCTGAAGTCACTTGGCAACATGGTAAAACTGCTTTGGACCTACAGCAACCTTTGCTGTTAGCCCTGAGTGAGTGAGTGAGTGAGTGAGTGTGCATGTGTGAGTGAGTGAGTGTGTGTGTGTTTGTGTGTGAGTGAGTGAGTGAGTGTGTGAGTGAGTGTGTGAGTGAGTGTGTGTGAGTGAGTGTGTGAGTGAGTGAGTGTGTGAGTGAGTGTGTGTGTGTGTGAGTGAGTGTGTGTGTGAGTGTGTGTGTGTGTGTGTGAGTGTGTGTGTGTGTGTGTGTGTGTGAGAGAGAGTGTGTGGGTGTGAGTGAGTGTTTTTGTGTGTGTGTGTGT
>JAOYSI010002552.1:0-15954 GCA_025775065.1 Hiodon alosoides
TCATTTTCAATTTAAAAAATGTAAAAAAAAAAAATGCCTTTACCAGACAGGGAAACCAAAAGAACAATGGGTAAGTGGACTGAACAGTGGGTAAGTGTGGACTGAACAGTGGGCAAGTGTGGACTGAACAGTGGGCAAGTGTGGACTGAACAGTGGGTAAGAGTGGACTGAACAGTGGGTAAGAGTGGACTGGACAGTGGGTAAGAGTGGGCTGGGTTTGGCTGGACCTCTAGACGGAGACCTCGCACTCACGGGTTGGTGCGCTGTCTGGTAGCATCGGCGTATGCCAAGCTGTGGCACTCCTTGACCGTGACGGACAGGGTCTGTGTTTGTTGGTCGTAGACCAGGGAGAACACAATTTCCCCGCTAACCTCCACGCTCTCATAGTCCCCGGCGTCACTGTACACGCTCATCAGACTGCCCAGAGTGCTCTGTGGAAACATGTGGCCAATCGGAAGAGCCCGGTAAAACTCAAATGAGCACTGAGGCCTCCCCAAGGACTACACTCTGCAGATGACATAGTTCATTTCAACATTTTCAGGTAGAAAAAAATATCAGCGAAATCATAGAACTGAGTGTTGATGAAAGTACCCAGGGGGCAAGTACCTTGCTGCCAAGACTATATGTACTACCGCCAGTCGTCTTCTTCCTGTGGATCTCCACTAGATTATCTATATCCTCCTCTTCCTCGTCCTCCTGCAGTCACAATTGCATTTATAGACCATCATGTACCCACTATCAGCATAGGCACTTACTCTTATACACACAAATGTTTAGATCTAGCTTCAGTTGAGAGTGTGTAATTGTATGCAGGGTGTAGGTCCAAGCACATATATTAGGAGCCTCACTCACCGGTACATTTAGTCCTGGGACCGACTTGCTTCTGTCCCCCATGGAGCCCCCGGTAACCTCAGGTCCACTCTGACGCAGATCCAAGACCGAGGTGGGCCGGGCGTACTCTAAACATCCACAACGAGGGGGAGGCTTTTACAGTGGGTCGACCGACCCCATGCTGAACCGAAAGTTTGACTCAGTTCCAGCACAGGCCTTCTGACCTTACCCGAGGGCTTTTGCGCTCGCCTGGTGCTCCTCTTAAAGAGCCGGTCTTCCTCGTACGAGGCTGTCCCAGTGCTGGGATTCGCGGAGAGCGCTAGGGAGCCCTGCATGGAGAAAAACACTAAGCGGCGGGCTGCAGAAAGGAGCAGATACAGAGCGGGAGAACACAGACCAAACCGAGGAGTCAGCATCTCACCGTCTCAGGGACTGAAGTGGACACACCAGCCGTCTGGACAGGGGTGACCAAAGCGGTGGAAACCACAGGCACCGCAGGAGTGGGCGGAGCAATCGATCCTCCCTCCACGTTCCTCCTAAAGGGGCAAGCTAATCAGAAGGGCAGTGCAAGCGGGCGATGGATTGGGACAGAGTCGTACGACCCCGTACACTCACCTCGCTGGGACAGGACTCCCGCGGGACGACTCCGTCTCCGTCCTGTAGCTGCTTAGACTGGCCTTCTCTACCGACTCTGTGTCGCTGCGCTGGTGGTCCTGACCCTCAGACAGAGAGCTGAAACGCAGGGAGCAACCACAGGCTTCACTCCCACACACCATCATTAGTGCAGGAGAACAAAACAACCAGCTACTCTCTTCATAGCAGACAAGCTCCTTGTCATTACAGGCTACAAGCTACCCAGAAAAAAAGCAGCCAACTCTGCTACAAGCAGCTCAGCAACTTTATAATGTTACTAACATTAAAAGCTTCATTGGTTAAAAGCTGACATTGGTTAGGCAGCCTGTTTATTGTATATAATATATAATAATGTAATTTTTCTCAATAGGACTTCCCTGAAATGTGTTTGATCCTATAGTCAATAGTCATGGTCACTGCAAGCGCTGTTCCCCTTTCAGCTTCAAGGTTTATTAGTCCAGGCAGGCAGTTTATTATCATCAACGGTCATGAAAGCAATCACGTTCCCAAAACTGAAATCCGAATATTTATGCAGAGAGCTTCTCCACACTTGTAAGGAAGCAAGAGCCAAGAATACATTTAAGAGAAATTGTTCACTAACAGGGATATTCAAACATGTGACTGCAACATAAAACTTCCCATTAGGGATCTGGAATAAACCACTGGGATGAATTACCACAGGAAACTTCAATTTTGTCTGAATTACCTCCGTATATCGAACCACATTCTGCTTAAACTCGCTACTGAACTACTACTGGAAAAAAAATACTTAGATCGCTTGAAATCTTTGTTTAATATAAATATTCAACAACATTTCAAGTGTATAGCAGTTCCCCCTGCCAAAATCTGAAATTTAACGTACCGGGTACAAGTCCAACGCTCTGCTGTCTAAGGCACATCCTGTTTTTAGTTTTATCATTGTTGCTTTTGGGAACCGTAGTGAATACCATAGCCCTGGAGTATTGCAGATGGCCCTTACCCCTTGTCAGAGATAGGCAAGTCTTTCAGTCTGGGCCGGGGAAAAGGTACAGATCTACTGGGACTGATCTCTGCATTCTGAAGGATGACAGCCCCAACGGTTTCACGCTTCCTCGCTGAAAGAAAGCAGCCCACTGTTAGCCCTGGAAAGACTAGGGGGTATAGTATTAAACTTCAACTTTATTCAGGTTGGGAAAAAAACAAAACATAGAAGAATATAATTTCAATTTAGTAAAATGTAGCAAAACGTGCCCTGTGCATGTTTTAACACATTACTACTATCCACTGCTCTTAAACAAGCTGATGGAAGCAATTTTGGCAATGCTGCCTTTTTTGTCCCACGATAAGAGATTCTGTTAAATGACGGAAACTTCATCCATTTCCTCTTAAAAGCATGCACATCTCCTTCCTGTTCTTACGAGGAGGTCTGCTCTTCAGGGAGGATCTCACTATGTCATGCCCAGGGGCATTTAAGAAACGGTTCACCCGTTGATCATAGAACCAGTCTCCTGTATACTTCTTCAGATCCCTGGGAAAAATAAAACCACAACATTAAACGATTTCCAGAGTAGGTCCACATTAATAGTCACGTCCGAGAGGCAGGGACAGGGGACACTCACGCCTCTTTGTCACACACGCTGCACACCCACGAACCACTGGGGCGGACGGAGCGGCAATTCCGGCACACTTGGTGGTTACACCCTTGGCACTGGCTGGCACTGGCAGCCAGCCGACCCAGCGGCTCTTGGCAGCGCCCGCAGGTTCGCTCGCTGTAGCTGCCACTGCTACGCTTGGCACCCTTCCTCCTGATGTCCAGCAGCTCCGCCTTCAGCCTCCTTCAGCAAGAGCAGAGGAGGGAGAGGTTCAGGATGGGAGGGGTGGGGGGTGGAAAAGGAGGATCCAAGAGCCAGCGGGGCCGCTCAGGGGGCTCAGGCCTCACCTCACACGCTGCTCCTCCGACCGCCGCAGATCTTCATCCCGCCGAAGCACCTCCAGGATCAGCTCCCGCTCGGAGTCCGTCAGGAAGGCCACGCTGACCGCCTCCACAACCGGCAACATCCTCACCTCTCAGCACCTCTCTGTCCCGGAACAACAGCGAGCGGTTGACAAAGTGTATGTTGTTTTTCTGAGCCGAGACTCTCCGTAGCTACAAAATGTCACCTAGAACGGAGCCCATCTGATGTTTTTAATACTGGAAAAAGAAGAGTGGTGAGCGTCAGGGATCCTGGCTGGGTTTACTAATGCTTCTCTTTGCCCCACCTCCATCCTTCCCCAGTACCTGGAGCAGCGAGCGTCTGGCATACGCCCCTTGTCAGCATTGTAGCCCATCGAGGAACCCAGGTAAACTGCCTCACCAGGAAACAAATTAGCCTCATTAATCAATAACTGATTTAACAACTACCGCCCTGACTTGACTGCAGTGCGACTGTAGGACGGTGAGGAAGACAAAAACTCCCGGCAGAAAGTCTTCTTTCGGTAAAAATTAACAGCCAGACACAAAGACGCAAAGGGGATTAGAACCTCAGCAGCTTATATGGTCAGCACTGTAGTCAAACTGAGGGACGTGAGGGAGTCCCTGGTGTGAGTAAACAAACCCAGGCTCGCAGTGTGACGGCTGGCATAGCGTGTGCTAACAGCAGAGGCCCCGTCGTGAGGAGAAAGGCCACGGAGTTGGAGCGACCATACACTGGCGGGGAGATTCTCTACGCAGACGACAGACTCACCTCCCCCCTCAGGCAAGCAGAGAAAGGGTTACTGTCACTGACTGCCTGCTGGGATCTGTTTGCTACAGGTCTTCCTGCTAGAATAGGACAATTAAGGCGGATACGCAGAACGCCACCACTGCCACCACTGCCACAGGCCAAGCAAACTGCAACTGGTGCCCTGAGCTCATTTCAACATGACAATAAACCTGGCCGCTGGCTCTGACATGGCCATGGAAGAAACATGCACAGACACAAGAAAACTACACGCTACATGCCAATACAGAACCAAAATGTTTGGTTTCTGTCAGGTAGCAATCAAACACTATATTCCAACAGTTGGATTAAGAGGAGTTCATGCATAAAAGCCTAACATTTTCCTTGGCAATGACTGAAGGGCAAAGGTAAATAAATACCACATTAATCCCGACCAGGATCTCAGGGTTAAAGCTCACAATGACAGACAAAACATATCACAGGGGTCCCACCCAAAACAGTGCACCGCTCTGGGCGGAACGCCGTGGCTAACCCATTTATCAACTTCCAACATGAATGATGTCATCAGCCAAATGCAAACCAGTTAACAGTCGTTAGCGTACAGGGGGACAAAACCCCAGAGCTCCGATATAAAGTCCTAGCCGGAATGAGCAGCATTTTTGAGAAACACTCTCAATGCGCTTTTGTTAAATGAAGCCAACAAAAAAATTCAAGTGAAGATTTACCAGTTATTCTACATCTAATTCAATGTTCTTAGTCTTCACATTGTATTCTGATAAAATCACATTAGTCCACAGGAAACCGATGATATTCATTACTTGTCCACAGACAGAAATTCTGAGGAGTATTTCAGGATTTAATTTGCATGTATTCATACAACCTGACTCTACACTGGCCAAGTACAATTAATCAAGTACTTAATCGAGTAAAATGGCTGCCACTGGACCAAATTAGACATTTGGATCTATTTATTAGTACATTAAAAAGTATTTTTACTTAAGTTGAAATCACAATAGATCAATATGGGAACCATTAACTAATCACAAAAAATGTGATTGTGTTCGTAACTATGTACCTCCCTCGGGTATGACTGTGAAATACTGGTAAACAGAGGTGGGACCAAGTCACGGCAGTGCAAGTCTTAAGTCAAGTTATTGTAAACAAGACAAGCCAAGTCAACAAGTCTTGAGTTTCGAGTCCCCAAGTCTCAATAGAAACGCATTCTATGCGAAACGCAAAGCATTCCTCTACTCAACAGGAGCTCAGATGTTTTCCAGCGTTTATTTAATAACGTGTTTTTTCCATGTCAACATAACGAAGTGCATGCTACAAAGCAGCCAATGAATAATCCCCCTTTGCGCAACACAAGATACCAAATCAGTGATATAGATATTTGATAAATATTACATTTTGAAAAACGTACTTGACCTAGCTAACTAATGTATTTGTATATAAAGTAACTTTATTCCACTTATATTTACATATATTCCATTTTGGTCAGCCTACAGGGCTTGTACGAGTTGAATTAAAAATAAATTACTCTAAGTAAATGAGATATTTATATGATTGCATTCCCCACTACTCCCATGGATAGATTACAGCACTTGAGCTTGGTTTTTTTGCAAGTTCTGGTGTTAGCGCCAATCCTTCTCCCAATCTGATGTTCCTACATCAAATTGGTTGTTTCTGCATCAACCTGTCCTACTCCACCAAATTGGCAACATCTATTGATTAGCTGGCTAACACTTTTTCATTCAGAGCAACAAGTCGGGATACCTAAGTTGTAGATTACAACATGGTTCTTCATATGCACAAAGTTGGATTTGCTAGCAATGGCATCAATCATTTTTAAGCCACATGCTTTGCCCAACCCTCTTGTTGACAACTGCATATTCTTGCAGACATGATGTTAGCGGGTGCACTAAGTGCACATGTGGAGCTGGCTGGACTGAGTGATGCACGACCCGAAGGAAAGGAAATGGGTATAAATCGAACAGCTTTAGCACTAATTTTGTTGAAATCAAATCTGAATCGACTCCCATTGGCTGAGCGATAGGTTGAAAGTCGTTGCTTTTCCTCAGTGAAAAGCACTCGATTAGAAACAGAGATACATTCACTGCTTTGACAAATAGGTGTTCAAGTCCAAGTTAAGTCACGGGCCATAGGTGTTCAAGTCCAAGTTAAGTTACGGGCCATAGGTGTTCAAGTCCAAGTCGTATTTTTTTTCCATTGCCAAATCGGGTCTCATGTTGTCAGATTTGTGACCTGAGTCGGCCTCAAGTCTAAGTTTGGTAACTCGAGTTCACACCTCTGCTAGAAACAGATTTTACACCATTTTTAGCATAAATGTAGTAACTGGGACATGGCAAGTTAAATTCCAACCGAAGCAATATTGCACAGGGGAAATAAATGGAAATGTTAACTTTACATGACTGACAGAGACTAGACCAACAAGCTCGGATTCAGTATGGAACTGGACAGTTTCCTTCCTCGTGGAAAACCAAGCAAATGCTGCTACGAAGTAAGGCAGGGATAATCTTACAAGAAACGGCAAAATACCTCAAAGAACCAACATTTTTTCTAAAGCCCCTATCTCTAGAATAAAGATTTTACGTTTTTTATACATTTTCTTTTCTTTATACATTTACTTTTCTTTTTTTGTTTTGTTGCATTTCTCTCTATATATCCTGCCTTTCTTGCCTAGGATCATAGACCAGTTTATGTAACCATGGAATTTGAAATGGGAGTGTTATGGCCGCAGTGTCTGTCGTTACAGACAGCCTCTCCTAAGCTAGAGAGGCTTGGGGCTTGGACAGCATGCCCACCAGGTTCCACATGTGTGAAAGCGAGGTGTGGGATGTTCTGAAGGTGGTGACTGAGGATGGCCACTCTGCCAATAAAACACAAACCCCTCTTTACCAGACCTGAGCACCATAAGAAAGCATACCATGAGCTTGACAAGTTGTAGTAGTGAGATGAATCAGGAACAAAACCTAATCGACGTCATAAACTGTTCAAAACACCTTATATTGGAAAATTGCGTGTGTTGCATATGTATTTACGACACATTAAAATATATACAGTGAACAATATCCTATAGTCTAACGGTTTTTCTATATGCATATACAGGGGTTAATTTATTAACGTTACTCATCAAAGACTGATGTACGGCGCGTTTATATTTTCGATAAATTTGAATAATACTTGGAAATAAATATTTGAAAAGCGTAACACTTAAGAGAATTATTAAGAGGAAATTAATTTCGAATCTTCTAGTCGGCGAACAAACCAACCTGTCAAATATAATACATTTAGTTAAACAGGTTGAAGAACTAACATACAGGTTATTACATGAATAGGGATTTTTCATGAACTATTTTCAATAACCATATAAATATATGAATAAACAAACTGATAACTAAAATAAATCAAGCGTATCTTAAAATCGTAAAATGATCTGTGATGATCACATAAGTGATACACGATCACAACAAAAATCCGTTTAGTGAAATTTCCTTTAAAAGAAAATGAATGTATCCTGCTGCTACCGGATTCCCATCGAACTCATTTGTTCCAGGACTAACCGTATTTTTAGAGTTTAGATATTAATAATACAGTTTTGTCTAACCCAGAAAAAGACAAATCTAGCAGTAGAAGTGGACAGAATGACACTTACGTCCTTTCTCACGGTAATGTGTAGCAGCTTTCGTTTGCACCGAGACGATCCTTCTCCCTTTCTCCGCTTCCTGTCCTCTCAGAATGTTGACTTTACTTTGGCAAGTAACCCTTTATCCCGGAAGATATGGAAACTTTTTTTTGTGACTCCAGAAGTTACAGCAACTTTCAAGCAGCAAGGGCACCTCCGTATTTGGAAGCAGGTGCACTGTTGCTGCCATTACCTTCCCTGTTCAAAAACCCAACAACCGTTCGACTCCATCCACACTGCAGTAGTGTACGATGTATTCGGTTATAAATCCAAAGATTGTATATTACACTACTTCAAATACTGTTTCGTGGTTTACCGATTAAAGTTTACTTCGTTTTTTTGTATTACCTTGAACACATAATAGAGAGGAGTGTAAAACAATCCGAAGTGAAGGCCGATGCAGAACAGGTGGGCGAAGTCACAGAAAAGCACGTATCGTGAAACCATGAATATTCAAGATAAACAATCTGAAATTTAATAGTTTAATGGCGACTAAATTAACGTTTAAAATTACCACAAGTAGACATACACGTAATTTTTATATATGAAATAATAAAACCTAGACCCAGTCACGGGACGGTCGTAGACAACGAATAAGTAGGCAAGCTGAAATGTTAATATCATATGTTATGTTACTATCACACTAAAAAGGAATACTAAGATCCGGAAAACATTTTACTTACCATTATAAATTAAAACTGCGCCTAACAAGTATAATGTCTTTATTCTAACAGGTAAGTTTGATTGTTTCTTGCACCCAATAGTTATTTACATAGCAACCAAAAATGATCAAATTATAATGAGGATGTCAAATACTTAATGTGGGCCAAGTCTCCTACCAGCCTTGATCTTGTTTCATGAGTTATGTATGTGAAATGAAGGCTGCAATTCAACAAGCTCATGATGAAAGAAAATTAAACAAAAAGGCCAACGTAGAGCACGAGTTTCACATTACTCAGTAACTCAATCAATATAGACAAAATGTTTGAGCATTTAATACAAAACCACAAATCAAATCTTATGGTTTACATATAAATAAGAATCATATGTTTGAATATATTTGTATGCATAACCCCCCCCACACACATTTTGATTAATATAGATATTAGTAAGGAAACAAAGTTATAGGTTTGCTATTCTATTAGTTTCTGATACTGTCCAGTTTTCTGCTCCTTCCCTCCTCCAATTAATTCTACGATTCATCCCAGATCTGCTTCAAGACCCTGCTGCTACTACGGAAACGGCACCATACCGTTAAAAGCCTCATCAAGTGCACACACCTCATGATGTCTCACACCCCCCGCGATCATTGCTCTTCTGCCTCTAGTTGGCTTGCAACTAACCCACCTTCCAGCTTCTCCAAAGCAGCTTTTCTTATCTTCTGATGGAGGAGGTTTATGTCGTTACACCATCTTCCGACTAATTTTATTATTATTAATGTGCTTGGCAGGTGCTTTAACCAAAATAAATAAATAGTTAATGTCTTTACAGTTATCCCATTTACACTGCTTTTTCAGTATAGTATGCTGCCCAGAGGCAGCAGTCCACCTCTTTGGTTTTGTGTCCAGCACCATCACATGGGAAGTCTAAGTTTTATCCACTTGGCTCTCTCAAAGACTCCCTTTGAAGACTGAAGAAACATGTTTTCATAACACACTTTGGATCCACTGAGACTAAAGCAATTATCTTAACTAGCAAAACCAGACTGGTCTTTCAGTCAGCTTTACTCAGCATCTTAGCACTTTCCACTGTGTAGGTCCTCTTGTTCTGTACTGAAAGGGGTTTTCAATATAAATTTCTGCATACTAGCATTTGCTAGAAAATGGGAGAATAAAATGGCCCTTATGGTACAGAACCAGGCCTATGAACCTGCAGTCAGTGTCACTGATTAGTGAGCCAAGCAGACCACTTAAATGTCCTCCAAACCTCAGAGGGCACTCTGACAGCTGTGCCAGCACTCTGGGTATCCCTGGTCGACAGCTTGTGCTTAGCCGAGTGCCTTTTCCACCAGAAACCCATTTTAAAGTCATATTTAAACAGCATTATTCTCACTTCGCTAAGCAGTAGGCATCACAATGTCACCTCTTACTAACAGATATACAGGCAGTTTTTAAGGGTTCTTTTTTATTTGTGTATATCTGTCCATGCTCTCTCTAGCTTTAAAGCTTCATCAGGCCTGCACTCTAAGTCCAGAACTATATGATTGACGCGTGGTGCGTACGATTTGACATGCTCTATATGCCGGATGCTTGTCGTCCAGGGTGTCCCACAGATGTCACACAGCAGATGGGCGATGTGACGGGCAGTGTGCTCAGCCCAGCCCCACCAGACGTCTCTCTCTGTGCAGTGGTCAGCTAAGACCTCCTCTCTGTTCTCCAGCTCTGTTGCTAAAATGCTTGCGACACAGCCTTTGGGTTCAGAGTGGCGTGGAGGTGAGGCGACGTTCTGGTGAATGTGCAGGACGCCGCCAGTGGCTCGCTTCAGGAGGCGACAAGCCACGGGCCAGCCTTCCTCGGAACTGGGGATGAGGCCCAAATTCACCCGGTCTGCCAGGTTCAACAATGGGAGCTGAGGACAAAATAAAGGCTAATTTCAGAGCTAAGTTTTGCGATGCAAATTAAACCTATTTAAATTTACATTTGACTCTTCATTTCAAATACACTTTTATTACCAACACGTTTTATTACCAACATTTATTACCAACATTTTTATTACCAACAATGTAACCAACATTAGATTTGAGACACATAAGAGAAAAACAAGAAAGTCAGAGAGTGTAAGCACAGCATTTACAATGTGAGTAGGAATGTCACGGTAGTTTATTCATCCAACGCTAATCATCGGTAAATTCTAAATGAGAACAATTTTTTTTTTTTAATTATCAAAATGACCAGTGGAACCAGGGTCACTGGACACTTGCAAAAAAAGCAACAAAATGATGCGCACATTTCTCACTACAGGCATATAGCTGCAGGATGAGGTTGAGAGCTCACCTGTCTGTTGTCCCCCTGGTGGACAGTGCAGCGATCAGCCACTTTATTCAGCGCAAGGTTTCTCTGCAGGGCCTTTACTGCATCAGGGTTCCACTCGCAGGCATGAACGTAGGTTGCCCCAGCATGTACCAAGTAGGGAAGGGTGAAGTAGCCAATACCTTGAGCAGATAAAAAAAAAACCCCACAAGCGGCCCGGAAGCTATTTTGCTATGCTCAATTTTTTCCATGTAAGCTTTAATTAAACAACATATAAGTTACCTGCATACAGATCAACAACAGTCTCTCCTCTGCAGTCAAATGAGGCAACTCTCAGCTTCTCAGTGATGTTCCCACATGAGAACATGCACTTGGTCACGTCAAACTCATACCTGCAACACAGGTCCGTTGAGTCCACCTAGCTCATCCCTAGCATGTTTAATCCTTTTGCTTACTGGAGGCCTGTATATCACAGTTACAGACCTTTATACATTTCTTTTGGACTACAGCAAAGTGACCTTGCAGATAATGGCAGTGCCTGGTCGTATATTTTTTGCTCACTTTAAAATAAAGCAACCTATTGACAACTGTATAACTATTCCAGAATAATATTACTAGTAAGTGAATTGCTTCCACACACTCAGATAAATTGTACTTCATACACCTGTCTGGTTTGCATTGATCCGCAGTGTATTTTACTTGAGGACGTTATTGTAATGTATCCATTAAAAACCCTAAATGAGTACAGCTTCTCCCTAAGACACAGTATTTCCACACCGGGACATGATTTTACTATAATTTTGGTGACGAGAACAACAAATGTTTAGGTAAAAACTGCAGCAACTGAACAACCAACCATTATAGCAATTTTCTAAGGGTAAATCTGTTTGTTTCACCTGATATTGTTGTCCACATGAGTTACCCAGCTGTCCTCTCCCAGTAACATTGTCACACCTGGGGTCCTGAATCCGTTGCTGGACACTCGCCCTTTTCGGGCCACCCGTTTCACCCCTATTTCTTGGGCAACAGTCTCCCACAGTGTGGGTCCTAACATTAATAAGCGTGGCTTAACAGAGGCAACAACTTGCATATAGGTCACAACATTTATAATTTAGATTTTCGTATGCAAGAAAGACTATGCAAAGACAAACACAACCTTTTTGGAATAATAATTAATACGCTAAGTCAGCTTTAAAAAATGTTTAAACTCGACAGAGCTTTGCTGCAACCACTGGCTTACCAATTTTGTTCCAAATTTGGAGGGAGAAGCAGCCCTCTGCCAGCAGGGCCAGATCGCCATGGCGCTGCCAGCTTCGTGGAACATCCTCCCTAAACTCCGTCCTCCACACCTCCCCCTGCGATGTCAGCAGCTTCTGCATGGTCTCCACCAGTCTCTCATGGCTGGACTTTGTGCTCTCCTTCTTTGATGGCAAAGTAGCCTGTTGAAAACTGAAATTAATTTCTGGAACTATGCATCCTACATGTGTTCTTCTTCCATTGGTTTGTTGTGCAAGATAATCCAACACGCAGTCTTCAGGTGTGAAAAATGTATTTTTCCATCCCAGCTAACTCCAATTCAAGGGATAATCAGGTCAGCTGTTTGAGTACTTTAAAAAAAACACCTGGGTGATCCTCAATATATCCTATATTAGGTTTTGGTTGAAGATCTGATTACATTCAGTGTCAAATATGCAGAAAATCACACAGGGAGCCTATACTTTTTTTCATCATATCATAGGTCTGCAGATCAGGGATCCAACTCATGTCTTGACTCATTTGGAAAAATTAGGACCAGATTTAACAGAAATCCAAGGAGGAGGAAAACTTCAGTTATACCTATTGAGCAAGATCCCTGACCTGAATCGTTTCAATAAATATCTGTTCTGGATAACATCATCTGCTTATTCAATTAATTTAAGCAGATTATTTAAAAGTAGCTGCTGGCCAGAGCTTAAATTACCTGGATGTAAATAAGGGAGCACGCACTCCCAGGAGCCACAGACTGCTGAAGAGCCAGAAGATTGAGCTCTGGGAGGCAGGTTGGCAGGACGGGAAGTGCCACCATGCCTTCCGACTGCTTCTGCATACGCAACCTTGGATTCAAAACACTCAGCGCTTCCAAGTGCTTCCTGTGAGACAACACAATTATTTAATGGGGCACAATTATTTTTCATTCTCATGGCTTTTTCCGAACTTTTCTACTACTAATGTCGATCCTGTGTTTACAAAATATAAACACTTTCTGAATATGAGAGGCACAGTGTATATATTTAGAAACGCTGATGACCTACACTACATCAACAAAAGTATGTGGAAACCTGCTCGTCAAACATCTCAAATCATGTTGTTGCTCCTCGACGTTTCCACTTAAATGCTAAAAGCACAATTCAGTTGACCAGAGCAGCTCTAGCAAGGCAGAAGTTTGAGGAACTGCCTTATGGGAAAGCTGACATCCTATGACAATGCCACATTGGAAGTCACTGAGCTCTTCAGCAAGGGCCACTCTAATTCCAATGTTTGTCTATGGAGATTGCATGACTGTGTGCTCTATTTTATACACCCGTTGAGCACGGTATGTGAGGGAGTGTCCACATACTTTTGGCCAAGTATTGTATCTTCACTATGCCATAACAATAGCAAACGAAGCTTAGCGCCAATTCCTTTAAGTATACCGTAATAGGCAAGCTGCTAACATTCATCTTATATTTTTGTTTTATAAATCAGTAAAAATAAGAAAATAAAAATGTATAAACCAAGTCAGAAATCGTATGAGACGGAAAAATTCTAACCGGTACTGTTGTGCAAAGCGGAGTGGCACGCTCACAGCAGGTAATCCATCCATTATTTCCTAATAAAGTCAACAAAACCGCAAGAAGATGAGGTATTTGGAATTTTAACTCTTTTGATTTTCAAAACACAAGGTAGTTTACCCAGCACATACAGTAAACATCATAGTAAATCATATCACAAACAGAATACCTTTCTGACAGGCACAAAGACAACGTATTTCCTACAGTTAGTAGTTACTGATTATTATATTAGCAGCAACTATTTAAATATACCAAAGCCTTTTCGTGCAAGTGTATCGTGTCTCCTTACTGTTTGAACATTTGATGTTTCCTCTTCGGAATATTTTGAGTGGCGGACTGGTTTTCGTTTTCCTCTTCTTCTTTTTGTTTTTTTTGAGATCGCACTTATTAGTGCATTACCGCCACCTGCTGATAGCTTGGATCAGAAACAAATCTTCTCTACACTATCCCTCCTCCCTCCCTGTCCATATCAGAACCGAAAGTTCAGCCAGGGCTGCATGTCCAGTTCCTCTGGCCTATTACTCCCAGCTCCGTACATTCGCGGGGCTGGGTTTGAAAGACCAAACTTTATTTGTAAATGTTTCGATGCTGCTTTTGTGCGTGTGGATCGTATTTAAAACAAGATTGTGACAAACGTTTGATGGCCTACTGTAACTTCAGCTGGGCCATGTTGACTGCGGCATATTTTAAGATCGCATACAATTTGCAAATTTCTGTAGCCTAGAACAGTAATAAGAAGTCTTACTTAGGTTAATGTCTATTTTTATTGACATTTTACACCTACATAGATGCTAAACAAATGTGTCGCTTTACTAAAAATGTATAAATGCTGCAATAAATGTTATTTTTGCTGGCTGCTTATGAAAAAAAATCGTTAATTTCAATAGACGTTGATTAGTATAGTATAAAACGTAAATAAACAACATTTTAAAATGTTAAGTAGAGTAACGAACTGTTATACGTTTTAAAACACGGTGCCAGAACATGTTGCGATTAAGTAATTGAATACGGTATCAAAACAACAGTAAAAGGTATTTCCAGAAAAATACAAAAGTTGGGCTAGGATATACAATAACCCCCTCTCCTGCATGGCTATCGTCAGTAGCGAAAAGTACATAAAGTGTGTCGTCCTATTCCTATTAAAAACAAACATAGCCAGTCCTAGTACCTTATTCAAAACAAGCGTGGTTGTAATGTCATTTTATACTCGCTATGTGGAGCCCGAAAACAAGTATTTTTTTGTTTTGTTTTTTAGTTTTATTCTGTTACATAAAAATTTCAATTTAAATAATAAGAATTCTACATTGGTATATCTAAACTAGTTTAAATACTGACCAGACAGTATTTGTGTAAGCATTTGTGCAATCAGGTTTTGTTTGAATCATATTTGCCACAGTGACAAAATGTAATGCAATATAAAAGTATACTGAAATTTAAGCTAAAATACTGACATTTAAGTTTAAAATACAGTGGTAAGTCTGTCATCATATAATTTGCCCGTAATTTGATTCCATGGCCAACTGCATCATCATTAACTGTGCCAATAGCTGATTAATGCTGACAAATATGTGTCATGTTAACTGCTGAGGAAAAAATCTATTGTATGATTAACTAAACCACTATAAATGCCACCAAACCTGCTCTCTTAGCACAGACTGTTTTCCACATGCCTTACCAGATAAACAGGTGCTCCAAGACCAAATAAATCAACACTTTCATAGGGCTGTGGTAGATGCGCTGATGGCATGCCGCCACTTCCATAAACTAATGTAGGCCTTTAATTGCAGACCCCTGTATCTAACCAAGACTCCGAGAATTAAATTAAGAAGACTTACTGTTAAGGAGAGAAGTTGACATATTTTATGTTTGGCGCCATCATTCATTTTACAGCACTCCTCAACAGGCACAAGTCTCCATTGAATCATCTACAATACAGGATGAAATATAGCTTAGTATCAATTCAGTTTTTTTCTCCAAATACCTTTATGCTATGTGGTGCTGTGGAAGGGCGGGCCTAGGCAAGACTGATAGCCAATTCGGGGCCTAGCCAATTACTGAAAGAAATACAGAGTTTGGAATAATTGTTGTCTGCTATGTGCGTACAGTTTTAATCTGGCTTGTTAAATGAAACCTCTGGAAACTTACATAAGATGCAAGAACCACTGGTGCTGAACATCAAGAAAACAAAAGACGAATCAGTGGATTCAGAAATGTGTGGCCCTGAAAAGAGAATGTGTACTTGCATTGTACAATTCCAATATTTAAACACAACTCTCCTCATCTGGAAAAGTGAGATATTTTCCCAAATCAAATTGTGCGTGTGTATA